>JBBPDH010199189.1:0-15264 GCA_037974565.1 Clupeocharax schoutedeni
GCTGCCCACTGCTTCACTCGGTGAATGGGTTAAATGCAGAGAATTCAATTTCCTCCGCGATAAATAAAGTATTCAAATTCAAATTTTTGCAAACCTGACTGAACAGGACGAGCACTCAGAATCATTTCGGATGACCAGTCTATGGCATCACATATTAGGTGATCAATAACAAACTGCGTTTATTTATCACTGTGTCATGAATGCAGTTTAAAGTGGTGCAATGTGTGACATCGGACAGCAATTCTCAAAACATAAAAAACAAAGTGTATCAACAAGGTGTAATGTGTGCTGTCAAAGCAGGCTGGCCAGCACTGATATGAGTGCGTGCAGATTATGGGTTTTGCCTGATTAGCAGAAAAGATATAAATCAAATGGTAGACCTGAGAAATGGTAGACCTGGCACACTCACAGCTATTATCTCATTATTACTACTGTCAAGTGGAGAGAGAGAGAGAGAAAAGAGTGAGTAACAGAGAGGGAGTGTTGTGGGTTTGAAAGGCGCTGAGTAATGGCTAAAGGAAAGAAGCCATGGAGGGGGGGGGGGGTGAAATGAAAAAACGACTCTTTAATTGGCGTGAAAATGCTCATTCTATGCTGACATACAATTTTCCAATTCTCTTGAGATCTTCATTACCAGTTATGAAAAGCCCTCCCACAGTTTTCACAGCACTGTGCTCAAACACACTCAAAACCTTTGCAGCTTGCAGAGAAAAAGGAAACACAAAGACCTAACTAAATGAGCCACAGCAACAGAATCACATCAGTCAATGCCCTCCTCCACTCTCTCACAGATTCAGCAGTGTTGGCACTACGAAACCAAAACTCGTCATTGTCTGCTGAGAGAGAACACAAAGAGAGCAGTCATTCCTGGAATCCAGCAGCTAGCTCACTTCTTCACAATCCATCACAACAGCAGCGCAGTCTCTAGAGAGGAGGGAGAAAAGGTTTACAGTATGGATGAGGGTATGATGGTATGATGAATAAACTGATAAACTGATGAATAAACTGATGATAAATGGATGAGTAAACTGAAAAATCACAAGCAGCTTTTTAGCAAAAGACCATGGGTATGGTCAGTGCTGTGAAAGCATGTTTAATTAAAAAAAGGTTTAGATTTGATGCAGCTGTCTAAAACGTCATCCTGTCGCCAGAGGTTCACTAGTCTTAATCCTGAAGATGCTGGTAGTCCAAGACAGTATTACTGGATCTGCATAATTGAACGTAGTGCTGCCCCGTGTGTGAAATGCTGAATTAAAAGCCATTAGCCTTTTTTTTTTTTAGCCCTTTACAAACAGTGAATTCTGACCTTTCAGATCTTAGCAAAACAAAATGTTATGATCCTTCTTATTCATCAAACAAATGTCTTTATTTTGGGGTCAGTGCTCATTACAATTAAAGGAGTACTTCACAAAAATTATAATTTACAAACTTTTCTACTTACTCTAGATGTAGTAAATCAGCCAAGGCACGTATAAAGTCCAAATTGTTCTTTTTCTGAACTGAAGCTAAAAGAGTAGCATTGGTAACAAACACTAGAGCAGGGATCGGCAACGTGCGGCTCTTTCAACTTTGTGTTGCGGCTCCCTGTGGATTTGGAAAATAAATAATAATTTAACACTAGAATGGTGTCTTACTGGCTATACCTATAACGGCTGTGTGTGTGTCAATTGACGCAGTGCCCAGTTGCGCACAAGACACTTCCTGGTACAGTGCTGCTGCAGTATGTTCTGGCTGTTAGTCCTGCAGCCTTCCGTTATACATCCATGCAAGCTGCAGCCAGCAGACACAACAAGTGTCCAGTGGACTTCGGATCCAGAGCCCGTCAAACAGCGCCAGTCGCCAAATCAGATTCAGAATCAGAATCGCGTTTATTGGCTAAGTGAGCGACACATACAAGGAATTTGATCCTGGTCAATGGTGTCTCTCAAGTACAACAGTATAAAATAGGAACAATATGTAAAATTACAAGTGCACATGTGCCTACACCATATCTTACAGAGCATGCTTGCTGCTCCAATAGGCCAAAATACACTATTCTGATTCTGATGAAATTACATAAATTGACGCTGTCAGCCATTCTAGGCATTAAGTGTATTTTATTTTTATTCTGTTTTTTTTTTTATTGTGGTTCAAAATTTTAAGATTATTGTGATCTTGTACCATTAAAACACAAGGTTTAATTTGTGGGTTTTTTTTTACAGAATTCTAAATGTTCAAAATGTTTGAATAAAGTTTCACAAACAGATTAGCTTAGTTTTTATACAGAGCATAAAAGTAAAAAAAAACAAAACAATATATGCAGTATTATCTTCATTTTAGATGTCAAAAAGGATTTGCGGCTCCCAGTGTTTTCTCTTTTGTGGAATCTGGGTGCAAATAGCTCTTTGAGTGTTAAAGGTTGCTCGCCCTTGCACTAGAGGCCAAATTAGTTTTTGTTTATTAATTTCTAACACTTCTCTCAACCCATTCAAACAATATCCAGTTCTTCTTTAAGGCACTGCAGACTAGTGGTTATACAGTATGACTTACTGTGAGCTATCAATAAAGTGTTATCAAAATAAAATACCAGAATATGCAGGATATGAACTCTTTAAAGTAGGCAACAATAAACTCAATAAGAAATCCAAATGGATTTTTACCTTGTTAGTTAATCTTTGGTCATATTAATTATGTAAAATACAAAATCCCAGTTTTACAAATGAATTACATTAAAATGTAATGCTGGTGGTTAGTCACAGCGTCAAGCCAAATCAAGTCAAGTAGGTGTTTATTGTCATTTAAGTCATATACACAGTGCACCGTGAATCTAACCAATGTCCTATTAGGATTAGGCCGATTTTTGGCCTGATCGGCTGATCCTTCACACGTATTGCCGATTTCAAACCGATCTTGCGCATGCGCTTTACTTGCTGCACAGACACGCACGCATTCAGGCTGCGCCCGCCATTTAAATCTGCTCAACAGCGATTGGCTGCCGCTGCTGCGCTCCCGTCGTGGAAGACACGCCTACTGCCAAATATCAACAAGACGCGTCTTGTAAATTAAGCCTCATGGAGCTTTCAGACTCTCACCCTCTCTCCCTCTCTCTCTCCCTCCCTCCCTCTCCCTCTCTCCCTCTCTCTCTCTCTCTCTCTCCCTCTCTCTCTCTCTCTCTCTCTCTCCCTCTCTCGGTTTTCTAAACTCTCCTGTCCCGGCTAACAGAGTTAGCACTAGCTTTGTTAGCACCAAGAGAGAATATGCTGTGGGCCTTTTCTAGATTCTGAACACTCAGAGACTTTTAAGATTAGCTTTTCCTCCATGCCGGTTTTGTGTGTGTGTGTGTGTGTGTGTGTGTGTGCGTGCGTGTTTAGATGGGGCAGACCTAACAGAATTTCTGGACAGACAGAAATGCTTTTGTTTACCAAAATAAACTTGTCATTTTGTCAAAATATGTTGCTCAGACAAAAAGGTGCTTGTTATTGTTTGTTCACTCACTGCACATTTGAAAGCATTTGTTAAACTTTAGTTGTATTATATTGAGCTTTATTTGGGGGTGTATTTATTACATTTTATTTATTTATTTAAATTAGTAAAATAATGAAAATAAAGCTTTATATTAAAGAAAATGTATTTGCTGTAGAGCTGCCACTATCATGTCATTATTATAAAAGTAACTAGTAAACAGGGAAAGTAACTACCACGTTACATTTAAAAAGTTGAAACTAATTTTTTTGTCTCGATGTCGCAGCATCTCCTGTTACCTGTTAATTTCCTGTTATCTAGGGGAAAAATCGGTATTGGTAATCGGAATCGGCCAAGAAAATTGCAATCGGTGATTCCCTAATTAGGATTGTAGTGCAACACAAGGAACAATGACAGACAACAATATACTACATAAATGCGGGCAGACTGTACTACACAAAGGGCAAAATGAGGGAGTGGATGAAGATTTAAGAGCGACAATATTACAGGAGAAGAAAACAGACAGCCTACAACAGCAGTAACCATTCTAGCTGAAGTGAACATAGTAATATAGCAGATAATGTATTCTAGCAGCAGAGCAATTGATGCTGAACAACTGTTTAGATTTTTGCACATTTAAATACTCTGCTGCTTTAATACAGACTTCATTATAAACACTGCATTGCAGGTTTGTTGGGGCATATACACATGTACTCACACACACACACACACACACACACACACACAAACACGTGTCCTTTCCTCTCTAAAATCCCTCAGACATGATTTATTCACAGAAGCAGCTTCACAGAGCAGCTATAAAAAGCAGTGGCATCAGAAGCTGCAGTGTGTTTGCTTTAAACACCAAAGGGAGCAGAACATGTGTCAGAGCTGGCTGAGCTCAGGGCGCGGAGCAGTACAGCGCTCTTTTAGCAATGGCTTTCAACAGATGTAGAGTCCTAAAGGCTACCATCGGATCTCTGTGTCACAACTTCAATCATTTGTCCAAACCTGACCATTCATGTTTATATAACTGCTACCAGATTTCGTCTATATTTAAAGCTCCTTTTACGGCTTTTTCACCACACTTCTTCCCTACTTTTATTTAGAGGTCTGCACAGACACTTTCTATCCATTGGTTTCAAGGACAAAAACGTGCAACCCAGTAATACTTAAGCAATAACATGCTTTTGGCAGGTGGATTGGAATCTATATTAATTTATGTTTCAAACCACCCACACGTTATCGCCTGTTTATGCCCCAATTCAACCAAACAGTCAGAATATTATAACAACTCATGCAGCAGTACATTCATGTTCACAGCTTAGAACCTTTTAATTAATAGGGAGAATCCAAAGCCTTATCGAGTGATAAAGAAATTGTTAATAATAATTATTCAAGACATAACTAAACATTATATTTTGGTGGAAACATATAATGTTTGATGTATGAATGGTGACAAGGGATGCACAATATCAACAAAGTTATAGTATAAAACACGGATGCGGTTTGGCCCGTATTATTACATTTGTTGAATTTGTGTTGATTGGGGTGGCGGGGGGATGGGTGTAAATTAGATTTACTTGGGTAAATTAGATTTTATCTAATTTCTTAATATCTTAATAAAAGGTCTAAATAAATATTTATTTTAGCATGTTTCACAGCCACTCACTTCTAACTGTACTTTTCAAAAGTTAAAGGCCTAGCTCCATCCACACAAAATATCCTTATACAGTAACCCCCCACTTATATGCAGTTCAGCAGTCACGGCTTCAGTCCAACGTGGATTTTTTCGGAGAACCGAACTAATAATTGTTTGCGGAAACTCCCACAAATTTACGGAAAAGGTAGATATCCTCCTCATTTTTATTGTTTGCTTTCTGACGTCTAGGACTCGCCACTCGCAAGAGGACGAGGGGTTGTGGCGGATGAGGGCTGGAAATCACAGCTTTATTCATGGCAATATATAATTTATTTAACATATAATTTTAGTGCTAAATTATTAAGAAAAATATAATTTACTAACCAAGTTGAAATGTTGAGGTATTAAATCAAAATTTGAAGTTGGTATTTTGACTAGTGCTGGGCCGTTAACGGCGCGAGATTCTTATTGCGCGATAAAAAAAATATCGATGTTAGCGCATTTATGAACGTTTACATGGCATAGTATTTTATATTGATAATATACTCAATCAGGACTCTAGATTTTAGAGCATGAGTGTTTACTGACTGACTGTTGATGATAAGTCATTAGGCATTGAAATGTGGTACAGACAATTTTTATACAATTTTGATATACCATTTTGATACCCAGTCCTAGTCTTAATTCATCAAAGCACTTACAGAACACTGATTTGTAAAGTGGCCTGGACGTGAATAGCACATACAAGTTTTGTTTAAGACACTTGTTGCTATATAATACACTAGAAATTACAGAAGCATATACATATAATTTAATAAGACATAGAGGAATCTATAAACAGTCAAAGTGTATAAAATAGCCCAACCCCAAACCAAAGGTCTAGCGCAGCTGCACATGTACCTTACAGGCAGCAATGTCTTTATGCAGCTTAGTAGAGTGCTCAGTCATAATGTGGCAGTTTGTGAATATAAAAAGCACTCAAGTTAGGGATGGATGACGGACAAAGTCAAAAGGAGGACAAAGGGACAAGAGAAGCCATCAATGAAAAGCCTCAGGTCCAGAGCTACAGTGTGTTATGTAATCATCTCAGTGTTCATCTCTTCTCCAGCTCTGACTGTAATGTTGCAGAATGAGGAGAGTGAGCCTCGGGCCCCGGCAACTGCACTGCCACCCGTGCCCTTCATTACGTCATCAGTTGCTTACACACATCGCTGTGATGGCACTGCCTGACTGATTACTGGGAGGATTAGGGGAAGAGAGAGAGTTGCTCAGAATGGCAGGTTAAACAACATACAACAAGAGAGATGATGTTTCCTTGCTGACTAGATAAAACTCAACTAGGTTAACAGAGAAAATACCAGGTAAAAACTCTTATTGATATTCAGGGAATAAAAATGTATTCAGCATTAAGCTAATTTATTACACTAGAAACATTCATTTTCATTTTGTTAGGTTAAAAGCACTCTACATTCAGAAAAGGAGCTGGTAGAGCGGCATAATAAATCCAGACTAAATCTGAGTACTGGGCTACATCCTGCAATTATGAGACGCCATGCAACAGATTACAATGCACTGATGACATTACTTGGGTAAATGTTTTATAAATACCTAAATCACCTAAAGACCCACAGAAACATGATACATTTTCAAGTGTGATTGGTAAACATGCTCACAGCACAGAGTGAAAGAAATTGATTGGTTAGATGGGCTCATTTGCATATTGCATACAACTGCAATATCAGTATTGCAAAAGTCAATATCACTAAAACATTTAAAAACAATCTATTCTGCACAAGCCTAGATGGTGATGACCTGCTAGGGTAATTTGCAATAAGGTTGAGTAAAAGACCTGGGTGTGAGTTTCAAATTGCTCCAAAAATCAGGGCAACACAAGCGCTGTTTGCTTTCAGTTCATAAATCGTTTAAATGACAGGGTGAGAAACTATATTTAAGCCCCTCAGGAATCTGAAAGGAATCGTTTTCATGTGCTGTGGAACAAGAAGAGAAAATAAGGGTCGGATTTTCCTGAACTACATCACCATTCTAAAATTTGGAATCACTGTTTTCAGTAATATATATCCTTTTTTGTGCATATGTGTACAGTAATCCCCCATTATTCATGGGGTTACGTTACAAGAGCACATGCGTATAGTGAAAACCCGCTTTGTTGTGTTTTGGTCAAAGAAATGCCTTAAAATGCATATTTTTATAGTGGAAAATGTAAATCTGCCTCCAAATGTTCTCCCAGATCATTTTAATTTTATTTTTAACTCAGCTTAATACATTTCCCTTAAAGAAAATGTAAATATAAACCCGAGGTTTAAATACGGAGAAGTCAGAAACGAGAGAGAGATAGAGAGAGTAAGGGAGAGCAAGAGAGAGAGAGTAAGGGAGAGCGAGAGAGAGAGAGAGAGATAGAGAAACAAAGAGAGACAATCTGCACGCTCCGGAAAAGTCACGAACAAGAGAGAGTGTAAGAGAGAGAGAGAGAGAGAGGCACAGCAAGAAACAGAGAGAGCGAGACAGGTTTAAAATGGGTGCAATCCGGAAAAGTCACAAGAGAGAGAGAGAATGAGTAAGGTAGAGCGAGAGAGAGAGAGTAAAAGAGAGAAAGAGAGCCAGAGAGAGAGAGAAACAGAGAGAGAGACAATCTGCACGCTCCGGAAAAGTCACGAACGAGAGAGAGAGAGAGACAGAGGGAGAGCGTGCGAGAGAGAGACAAAAAAAGAGAGAAAGAGTGAGAGCAAGAGAGAGAGACGATCCGCACGCCCCGGAAAAGTCACGAACGAGAGAGAGTGTAAGAGAGAGAGAGAGAGAGAGAGAGACACAGCAAGAAACAGAGAGAGCAAGACAGGTTTTAAACGGGTGCAATCCGGAAAAGTCACGAGAGAGAGAGAGAGAGAGAGAGACAGACAGACAGAGAGAGAGTAAGAGAGAGCGACAGAGAGAGAGTAAGAGAGAGTGACAGAGAGAGAAACAGAAAGAGAGAGACAGAGAGAGAGTAAGAGAGAGCTAGAGGTTTAAATATGGTCCCGACGGCCATGCACCCGGAGCCAGAAGAACTAAAATTAGTTTTTTAATAAAATCAAAAACATTTCCACGAAAAAAACAAAAAAACGGAGAACATTTGCAGGTTTCGCGTTGTTTTGAATATTTCCGCGTAAAACTATCAGTTTCGTTCTTGAAAAAAACAACGCGTGTGACTGGATCCGCGAGTCCCGATCCACATAAAAATGGGGTATTACTGTATACTGCAATGCTTCTAGTTTGTTTACAGTTTTAAAATATGAAGAACATTTAGTTGGCTACATGTTAACTGTAAGGTACTGCTCTTCTTGACTGCTGGGTCAAATCCAGTAACAGCTGTGATCCAGCTGACTGATGCACCTCTAATCAAATCGATCTCAAAAGGGAACAGATCTCAACACCTTGCGTTTTCAGTATCTTCTCTGTGATTCCCAATGCTAGGCCTTACTAAAGCAGGTCCTTCTCTGTAGCCAAGGTATAGAGGCTGCAGTTGTTCTTCAGGGAACTGATCACTGCAGTAGACTGCAGAATCCAACCATGAGGCATTCATGTGATTAGGACGCTCGTCAACACACCACATTTGACACAAGAAGCTTGTTGTATTAATCAAATATGTGATGGAACAGTATCATGTGTGCACACAGCCATTCTCTAGTGCACCTGATGAGGCTTGTAAACATGACAACATCCCTTAGTCATGAATCTGAATTCTAAATAAGACACAGGATGGACTGTCACCAGCAGTAATAGTGATATCTACTGATTATTTTGATCATTAATCGAGCAATCACAGGTTTAACACAAGTCAAACAATAAAAAAAATAATAATAAAAAAATTAATTAACTGAACAATAACAAACTACACATAGCCTTTAAAATGTTTCAGAAAACTGCATGGGAAAAGATAAATAGACGGTGTTTTAAAAAACATGTATAAAAATGCATGGCAACTTTCATTTAGATGTCTTCAGCTTTGTTTTTTCTCTGCAGACCAGTAGACACATTTAAAATGGAAATTATGGTCATGCAAACTGTCAACTATTCAATGATGATTAGACAGCTTTATTTATTTAATTAAATGTAATTCATTCATCTTCACGATTCGTCAGTGACATCACAGAACACCTTGTTTGTGTTATTCGCCCAAGAATTTAGGCAGCTCCATGCATATTTAGATGTACTGTTTAGCAAAGTGCACAGTTTCTCTTACCTTGAGCTGTACAAGGTGAACGTCCACGTGCTTGTTGATGCTATCCTGCTGGACGGAGTGAGTGAGATCTCGCACCCGATCTGCAGTGGCTCTTAACCAGGTCTCAATTTCTGGCAGGTGAAGCACCACCTTCCAGTCCGCTCCCGTGTGCAGAGGAGGGGGTTTCTGGTAACTCCGACATGGGTCTAGGCCTTGATCCATCCCATCCCCACTGCCACTGGGCCCGCATGGGTCTGGCTGCACCTCCTTAGCACTAGACTCCAGGGTGGGTGTGACAGAGGTGATCATAGGAGAGGCAGCCTCGCTGACCACTGGTGACACTGCGATGCTCATGGTGAAAAAAGTGCTAGATCCTTGGGATGGGACCTTCTGAAAGAGCTAAAACAGACAGAAAAGGAGAAGAGAGGAAAAACATGACATTCATTAAAATAATTCCTTTTAATTTGTTTGCTGTTTAACATAGCTAGTATGTTCCAATATTAAAGACATTTTTTCTTGTTGATTTTTTCTTTTCTTGTTGAAAAAACAAAATATTTTTGTTGATTTGGTACAAAGTAAAAAGAAACTGGGGGAATATTCTCTAACTGTGGTGATTCCATTATTTTTGCCATGGATTTAATAGGTGGAGAAAAACCATGCAGGTCATTTAAGATGCACATCCATTGGCGGCCCGTTTCATGCTCCACTGGTGTAAAATTTGGCTGTCAGTTGCCTGTTGACGCATTTGAGGGGTCTAAAATGGAATGGACTTTTTATCTTGGAGCATTTTTCAGCAGGCATAAATGTGTTCATGTATATTTTTTCCACTACAGCTATTTCTTTGTACCACTCAACAAACACACATAAATACTGAAGACTGGTATGGAATGTCAACAGTATTTCATGCAAGACATCGCAAACCTTCATAATCATCTGTCAAAGACTCAGCAATGAGGCCACAGGCATCTCCCAGTGCACATAGGCACACTCTGATTAGCTCTCCCCATAATCACCAGACTTCAGTGATGCCTCTTCCCTCTGTAATTCTCCAGTATTAATCTGCATTCAGTAAGCAGCAGCCTGGCCTGCTAATACTCCAGCTGTGTGATACAAGAGTAAGTTTCTCGTTAATCTGTCTAGCTGGGTTCTTGATGATCCCTCTGGTACTTCTCAAAGATTCTGACTCTGTGGCAATCCCCAAAGAGACTGACTGTCCTGTCCTATTTACATTGAATGAATAAAAAGGTTATATTCTGTGTTTATGCATTAATGTATTTTTAAGAACAATGGCAAACCTTCTAATAAGAAGCATCAAGTAAAAAAATATTTACATGGAACAGACATAATTTAGAATAAACATGAAGTCCTACACTTGGGAGTCCCGACCAATTAGTTTTTAAGGAATTGCAAAGTAAGCAAGACCTCAATAAGGGCAGACCAACCCCACCTAACCCTCTATGTATCTTGGGTAAAGCACACTCTTTTGGCTTGCATGTTAGCTTGGGACAAGCACTTTAGCTTAGGGCTAACATGCTAGATTGTGCAGCAGACACAGCAAGTGTCCATACATTGTGGAATAGTAGCATCATAATTAGTGGTGGGCCGTTATCGGCGTTAAGGTGCTGAGTTGATGTGAGACTCTTATCGGGCGATAAAAAAATATCGCCGTTAATCTATTCACAAAGTTAGGTTGAGAGTTGTGTCTATTCAACGCATAGTATTGTTCGGTTGAACTGAGTACAAACGGCGCTACCAGAAAACATATTACTAAATGGACTCCGATTGCTATTCGCTAACAAGCAGCGCAGTGTAGCTTTGCCTGGGTCCTAATGCCCACCTGCTACCTACAGCAGCTTCAACAGCCACTACATCATTTTAATTCAATAATGTTAGCCAAACTTATTATTTTTAATTTAAATTCATAGTCTTGTTTCTATTTGTAAAGTGTGTATCTGCGCACAGTGATATCTTGTATGAAATGTTTGGATATATAATTTAAAAATAGTAGAAAATGACTATATATTTAGGGTGGCTTGGGATCATTTTGGGGGGGCTTCAAACCCCCCAAAATAGACCTAACCACGCCCATGCTGTGAAATTACCACATCAAATGTGACGTGCTAACATGGATGCAGCTATGAAGCCGCTGGGTGTGCTTCAGGGAAAATTTATTTTTAAGAAGCTTCCCAATGGAAACCTCAACAAGACTAGTTTACTGTAGGAGTTCTCAAAGACTTACTTTTAGTCATTATTTGGGTAGCACACATATTCTGAATGCCTTCAGCAGAATTCAAACAAGCCATTTTAATCTAGATGAATCTAGATTAATTCCAAGATTACAGTGAGATTAATCTAGATGAAATTTTTTTTTTTACATGTACCTACCATACAAAATATATTAAAAATGGTAACTCCAAACTTTTGAATGGTAGTGTTTGTCCTCAAAAGAAAGGAACGCTCTGTATAGAATGTACGTATCTGTTACTTTGTCATCTCTCTGGCTGATTTTGTTCAGTTTCACTTTCTCCTCCAGAATAAACTCTCAGACTTTGTGCCAAATCACTGCAGGTATAAAGATGACAAACCAGTCTGCTTTAGGTTACACCACAGTATGAATGTAAAGATAACTTGGAATGATATGGCTATCACTACGGGACACTTTTACCTTTATGGAACAGCGCAGTAGGGATGACTTAGCTAATGTCAAGTTCACAGTGCAGCGGGCCATTACAAGGTTGTCTCACCCATATCACTCAGTGCTGAATATCTAGGACAGTTACTAGTGTAGATGTGCTATGGGAAATCAATATCCCCAGCCAGCCTGTCTCTATGACCATTTTAATATGCTGCCTCAACCCTTGGCTCTGTACCCAATTGGAAATGTACCACTCAGATGAATAATTTGGCTAATGTGACTTCCTGACATTTTCATGCCACGTTTGAACTGCTTTCTTCTGCTAGTTAAACACATGGGTGACATTAAGGCAACTGATGTATCAGCAGACCTTAAATACAAAGGGCAGAAAGAGCCCTGAGACAAACGAGTTCTTTACCCCATCTGTGTATAAAAACACAAGTCTATGTACAACATCACCTTATCAACCAACACAACATGCTCACAGAAACTTCTCTCCATTTACAATAGCAATACTAATGGGGCTGAGCAGTACCAACCATTTCCAATATCAATGTTTTCCATATACAGACAGGTTTTGGATGATACATTCTGCATTAGTAAAATTAATGGACCTGTGCTTCCTGGGGACTGGTATTCTCTGCTAAAAAAAAATACAAACCCTGCATTCCCCTTCACATTCTGTCCTGCTGCTCCCAAAACTATTCCAAAAGGAATGTACTGTGAACATGACCATAATTTCAAAATGGGGAGTGTACTATTTTTTATACATTTTAGACATTATTAACTGGAACAATCTGAAGCACCCAAAAACAAATATCACTTAACTAAGATTTTGTTCTCTATCACTGCCACTTTTACAACATTATTTTTGGTACACTGGTATAACATTACATATCACACAGAAGTAATTCCTAATTCTGCCTTTTCCAGCATGGTGCACTGTGATGCTAGCTGTTACAATCACACATCAAACTGTTACAAGTTGCAGCTAAGTATAATGTGATTTAGTTCTGTGCAGAAGGACTTGGCAGAGGAAAACATACCACAGTCCTGTTCAGTGGAGGTCAGCCTTATTCTGCTTTCACATATCCCTCCAGCCTTAAAAGGAAATCCTGGATGCTCCAGCTGTCTGAAGAGCATAAACTTCATCCAGTCCCAAGAGAATCAAAGTGTTCTTTCATTCCTGCCTTCGCCTCTCGCCCTCCTGCTGAAAGAGAGTGACAGCCACAGTGTGGCACTGCTATTACCCATGTGTGAGAGAGAGAGAGACAGAGAGAGAGAAAAAAGAGAGAGAGAGAGTGTACTGAGTGTGTACTGAGGTGTACTGAGGGGAGGGAGGAAAAGGCAAGCCTCTATCTTTCAGTATCCGTTTCCAACTCTCCGGCTGAAATACTCTAGACCTTCATTCTGAATAGATGAGCTACATTGCTGTGTACGGAACAGATGAATTGGTTTATTTTGTGACGGTCTGTTATGAAGCTTACTTTCAATATATGGACTCCACGGACAAGGGAGAGAGTGGTACATTTTTAAAATTCTAACAGAACACAACGAGAATAAAACAGCTAGAAAATGTGGGCCCAAGTAAAGACCTACCCTGCCCTGAAGTGCTGACATGATCAGCTGACCTCTTCTCCTCACTTCTCTTTCTCTCTCACTCTCTCTATCCCCCTCCCTCCAGCAGAATATTTGAAGATTTTACTCAGAAGCCTGCCTCATCTTTCAGATGGCAATCACGTCTTGCGTATGACAGGACCTGAGTGAGTGACTCAGAGTGAGATCACTGCATGAATTTTACACTGTGCTCATTCAGCATTTACCATCACACCCACCTCTTGCACAACCAACTCAGTCACATGTTTCAAATAAGTAAGATACAAAAAGGTGTAAAAAAAAATATATATATGCTTGATTTTATTTATGTTTGTTTATTTTTTTCTCACAATAGAACTTAAAATGTGGGGTATATTTAATGACATCTAAATATACTGTATCTTATTATATATATAAAAACACAAAAATATATTAATTTAGGTGATTCCTGACTACTGAAAAGAACTGTCACATTTAATTTAAAAACATATAACAATACAGCACAAATTCCTGTAATTCACTCCAGTATCTAATATGGAAACTACTTACTTGTTAAATGCATACACACTAAATTCTGTGTAAGTGATTCTAGGTAAGAAGATGCCACTACCTTAGAAGCCACATATTTATTTATAGGTTGCCATATCATTATTTAATATTATAAGCTTATAAGCTTATGAATAAAGACATATTCAATATTTGGCATTCTTCATGTCGTTACCTTTACTTTTAGGCCCAGTGTCCTCCCTTTGAGCTCTCTTAGTTAGATTTAAACAAAAACACATTGTCCCTTGTTCCATATCTGAAGCAGAAATACTGCTCCCTGTTGGTGGCACATCTTTTAGAAAATTAATATTTGAATGAAATGATAGGGCCACTCAGCATATGCAACAAAAGGCTAAACTGATAACAGGATCTGAACTTTTCTAAAACATCTTTAATGGCAAGTTTTGGAATCCAAGCATTTTCATGTTATCATTTCTGATTGTATTTAAACCAAAGAATCTTTTTTATACAATCAAACCACTTCTGCACAAAGAACAGACCCGGCAGATTTCAATTACCATCCACATATGAATGGCTGTTTTGGAAAGATGGACTGCAAAATTGTTTGGGAGAGTAGATTTTGGTAATGTAGATATCCCTTTATCCATTCTAGGTGAGTCATATAATTACAAAAATTTGAGATGGCACTTTGTTTTGCCAATAGTAATATCAATAGCAACACCAACTCCAATATTTAAAACCTCCCAGACACGCTGATACTGATCTGATATTTTTCTACCAGGAGCTGTTTTCTACTGACTCACTTAACTTAAAATGAGCATCTAAAAGTAGGTTCATACTCAAACCATCTGCAACCCCTGGCAAAAATGATGATCCACACACGTTTTAAGAAATTGAACAAATGTAATTTTAAGAAACTGAACATATATGAAACAAAACCATTTTTGTTCAAAAGCTGAACATCTTGCCATTGTAAAACATAACCTCAAACAAGTTAAATTACAGTTAATTCACACGCTTTTTTTTTTTACCAGATCAATGTTACGTTAGCCACTGCTTTTTGTTTGGGTTTTTGGGTGTTTCTGTTCTGGGGTTTTTCTATTATGTTCATGGCTCTGTTTATTGGCTTTTCTGTTTATGCACTGTGTTTATGCCTGTTCTGTTTTCTGTGTATTCTGTGCCTGCTCCTCATGTGGTTTTGTCTTGTGCTTAGTGTCCACCTGTTTC
>JBBPDH010199208.1:0-15261 GCA_037974565.1 Clupeocharax schoutedeni
ATATTATTACAGTAACCCAACACTGGTGTTACACCCAACACTGTTTATTGTACATACCAACAAAACAAAGAAGACACAGTCATTGTTAATGTTGCACTTGCTAAAAAAACAAGATATAAAAGAATGGTGTCATGCCCAGGTAACATTAACCAAAGATAATCGCCTCTATGATTTCTCAAGTCACTTTTCTTCGGAAGTTAAATTGGCAAATTTTAGACTAAAAACAGACATTTCAAGCTTGTCAGAGACATGTCATGTTTTATCTGAAGCTTGTAACAGACGTATTAATGTATGTAAAATTTATAGAATAAATTTTTCAGTAAAACCAGTAAGCAGAAATCTGTTGGTTTAGTTGCTATTCGTATACTCAGTGACATTTCTAGGAAGGTCTCGAAGGCCTAGAGTGATGGTTTTCCCACCTACTGAAAATCTAAACGTGATTGGTTGATTCCAGTGTCACCACTGGAACATACATACAGTCCAATGGTGAATCTAACACATAAGGCCATTAACCCAGGGTTTGAAGGTCTAACCAATGGGAGTTATACTCTAACCAATGGGAGTCGAACCACGTTAATTAGCTATACTCATTCTCTCATTCTGTAACAATGAGACCATAATTCTGACTGAGTCCGTTTTCCGTTGGCCTTTTTAGAATTTAACTATTATTTCCAGCCAAATAAGATTGGTACTGCAGTGCTTTCCAAGACTAAACATGATACAAACATACATTGAATGCATTGTTTTTGTCAAAAGACAAAATTACCAAGGAAGGGTTTTGTGTCATGAAGCCTGAATGAGATTTATTTTCATGTACTGGAATGTTTTCACTCATTATGAAATTCAGCTGCTAAATACACTGCTATACAAAGATTTACATACTTTTTTTTACAACAAATTTATGTCTCATTGACGTTTTGTGTGTAAGCAAAAAATCCTGCGTCTCCTTATCAGACATTACTGCTGTGCCTCTGTCCCTCAGTCTCTTCGAGATGTGTTTTGCAAAACAGGATATTTAATCTGCTTGTTGTGACTTAAAAAGTAAACATTTTTTTAATAAAAATGAACTGTCATTTATGAACAAACATACTTAAAATTCTGGTTAATTAAAAATACAAATTACTACAATTACAAATGAGTATGTATTACTAAATAAATGATGGTTGTTAAGGACTGTAAGAAGAAATGCTGAGCCTGTAAATGGGCCCCCTGCACTCTACAGACTCATGAAGTTGTTAGAACACCTCAAGACTTTGCAATCCTTCTTTGCTGAAAGCTCACGTGGTGTGTTGTGGAAAGCCAAGTCTGATTTTCCATGACAGGCTCCGTCCCTCAACTGCATTTCAACTACAGCTGGCCATCCTGAAACTATTACTTATAAAGCTTTGGATTAAGATTAAGATTAAGATTAAGATTTAGATTGTTTATTATATTGTATTGTTCATTTATACAAACATATTCATTCATATATTTATATTTATGAATAGTATAAACATATATGTAGTTATGCACATTTGTTAACATTTATCTTATAGTCATAAATATAAATCCATATTACGTATTCATATTGTAGATTTATTATTGTATATTATATTTGCTCAGTATATTGTTTACTGTATCTTTTAATATTGTTGTTGTCTTTATACTGTTGTACTTGAATTCCTTGTATATGTTCGCTCACATACTTGGTCAATAAACGCGATTCTGATTCTGATATAAGCACATATAACATTAATGTGCTTATTAGAATATGTGCGTTTATGCTCTTAAAGGCAGTTTATACTTTAAGCAGTTTCAAAGGATGTGGAACATATTGGAACTCGTCCACATTGTAAGTGTTGGTGCAAGTCACTCATTTTAAAAAGCCAAACAAACCCATGTCAATGAGAGGGAGACTTTACATGATATCTTACTGCACGCAGTGCTTTATTTCACATAGAAAGAAGAACATTGCGATGTAAAACACACTGTAACTAAGCGGAGGTCTCTCCCGCCCGACCAGGCCTCCGGCGAGAAAGATCGCTGGTGATAAATAAAGTCTTTGGTATTACAAATACATAAATACAGGAATTAAATAGTATAACTAATAATATTCACAAAGTGTACAGGTACATGGTAGTGACCCCTATCACCACGTCGTCACTGACATCCTTTATAATACATTCACACAGTTTCATGGGTCACAATTTCGTTACATTTTCAGTTTCAAGTTAAGACATAAATAGAGATTCTTGCTCTAAAGTGCTTCGTGTTGTGGTTAACACACCAACTGACCTTTAATAACATGGTGAAATGTTACTCTGGAGTGTGCACATGGCCCACGTGGCTGAACAAATGTAACGGAACACACACTCAGGTGTCTCTAGGGAACCGTTTCCCAAACCTGGTCATGAATACACACTGCCTTATACAGTTTAGTGCTTTCCCTTCTTCACCAAACCCACCGCAACACAATAAGGGCTTGTTAACCAGCTGATTAGTTGCATCAGGTGTGTTGAGATAGGAGAAAATACCTCCAGGAGCAGGATTGGAAACGCAGCTCTAGTGAACATCATTCAAAAGTCCCTCAAAAGTCACGCGGCTAAAGCCACAGACGGCGAAAGCAGTGAACAACAGCAGTGTGTAACTGAGGCAATGTGTTTCTCCTACTGATCAAAGATGGAAGGGCAAAGGTCCCAAAAATAAGCCTCTACGAGAGGTCAGGCAGTGACGCAGTGATTACGCGAAAACCCCCATTTCACCACTTTTGCAGCAAGACGTCCAAAATAAATAAACAGATATATAAACACAACAACAGCGAGGGAAAAAAAGAACAGAAAACAAATCGCAAGGTTCATGGTTTAAAAAGTACAGAGATTCACCAAGTGCTCAGCATTTTAAAAGCAGTTTAATGATCAGTCACGAGACATGGAAAGTACTGATTACAGCAGAGGAAATGTCGTGTTTTTTTTTGTTGGTTTGTTTTTCTTTTTCCTTTTCAAATCAGCCCTAAAGCGCACAGGCAGGATTACAGCTCCAGCAAGCTTCGAGCCTCATCATGGAACTAAGAAATAACTGCCCTTTTCAAGATACAGGATCATTTTAGGCAGCAGTGATTGGTGATTAAAAAAAAGGAGAAAACGAAATTACAGTATGATGCAAATCAAGCAAATAAAAGAAATGTCAAGTATTGTCAGGTTTTGGTAGATTCTTTGCTTTTTGGAATGATTCGGAAAGATGTTTTTTTCACAGAAATAGCTAGAGTAAGTCCAGCAAAAACGGTCTGATTGGACTGAAATGGACAAACAATGTAATCGTCAATGGGAGCGTTGAATGCTTAGCAAACAAGTCTTGGTAGAAACACTCACTCAGGACCAGGGAGGCACTTGGCTTTTGGGATTATTCTGGCCGTTTCATCAAGGATTATACATTCTCGACACTTCACGTGGCTTAAGACATTCAGCTATGTGTGTATTTAAACAAAGGCGAGCCATGGCATCAGCCCCTGGCTATTTTCGGGACTGTTGTTTTACGCCCTAAAGGCACTGGCGTGGTATTTTTGGGGCGAGCACCCGCCCACGAATTCAGACACAATCATTACGAGAAAAAGGGAATCCTTAAAATACACACCGAGCATTTCCCAGCGTTTCTGGGGCATGGCATAGCATGGCATGGCACTAACAAAATCTGGCATGCTCTTCTGAAATGCTGAACTACATGTAAATGTAGAACTATAATTTTATCATCTCTAATTAGCACAAAAACTGGTCCTAAGAGCCTGCTCTCGTTTTAAAACATCTGCATTTAAATGCATGGCAGTAAAGACCAAACTGTTCTCTTTTTTAAAAGTACATTGTTTGCAGATGATTACTTAATCCCAGAAAGTGTGTGATTGCGATCTTTTATGACTCATATCAGCAGGGGATAATGGGCTGTGTGTGTGTGTGTGTGTGTGTGTGTGTGTGTTTTTAATCAGGAAAGGTTTTGGAAAGGCCTTCCTTTTGTTAATAAAGATAACCCCAACAGGATTCCAGTGTTATAACACTGCTATTATAAGCCACACATTAAACAGCCCTTACTGTTTTATGAATGATGTGAGGACTAATTCAGTGAGCATCCGAGTTCAGTGTTATTGTGTGCTATTCTCACGGCCTTAACTAATTATTTATAATTTATATAAAGGCAAAAGATGGTGGTCCTTCAGATCCCTTTCATCTACTCGGCATGGTCATTACTCTCCCATGCCGTCACCTTGCTCTTAGGATGCAGAGGGAAGAGGTGAGAGGGTTCAGTCTCTTCTGGAATGCATTGGCATCGATTTGACAGAAATCCCATCGCACTCCTGGATCAAATCCACATTAGAGGCTTACACGGTTTGATCACTGGCGTAGAAGTTAACAGCCTTATGTGAGGCTGCCTCCCGTTTGAGGGCGGCCGGTAGGTAATTTAGCATCGCAGGCCAAAGATCACAGTCCAACACACCACTTTTGAGCAGAAGACCAAGGATGGACAGTGAGACCTCGTATCAGAGGGATTACAATGTCAAAAAAAAAACATTTAAGGACCACGGACCAAAAAATTGAAAGTTCTTTTGTTTTGAATTCTTACCAAGTCAGTAACATAAGATCCTTCCTGACCAGAAAAAGGCTCCATATATATATATATATGCTCCAAGAAGGCTCAAGGCACAAAGTGGGAGAAATGAGCAGTTTCTAACTTAATGACTATCAGCAAAAAAAAATGTGAATGTGTAAATAATGCTGTTTTTGTTGGGGTTTGAGGTTGAGGCCAAGGTCAGTCCAGAGCTCATCCGTAACTGTGAGGACTGCGAAGGTTTTTAGGAGCGGAGTCCTCTCGCCCAGCCTGGCCCACCAGTTGGTAGAGGCGGTGACCAAGGTTCTGCACTTGGCAGGTGCCCAGGACACACCCTACACGCATCAGCTGGCCATGGTGAGGCTGATGACTCCGTATGAAGGCATGGCGACGGTTTCTTGAGCCTCTCAGGTTTGGCTCCTCCCCTTGCTCGGTAGATGCTCCTCCAGTAGGACTGGGGGCGTGAGGAACACGCAGTGGGTCTTCAAATGGTCCTGGTGGGTTCCTGGACAACAGGGCTCTCCACAGAGCAGTTCTATCCAAAGGTACAGCTGAGCTGGCGCTGGGATCAACAGAGCCTGGGTGCGACTGTGTGGAGACAGGGCTTCCATCTCTCAGCTGATGCAGCCTTGTCATGAAGTCAAGCCTGTAGAGAACAGAAAAAGAAACCAATTTAGTACTGGGATCAGATTCACAATCTCTGGCAACAACTGTAGTGAAATGGGAACCATTTGACACACATGAACACATCACAGCGACACCCAAGTGAAGCAGTGGGTATGCGGGGAGCAGTCTGTGGGGACAGTACCACTGTGGTGCCACTGGCAGTTCTGGGATTTAAACCCAAAGCTTCCGATTACAGGAGCAGCTCCTTAACCAGCTGCCCAGTTAGTGATGCTGTTTAGAGAAAATGATGCCTTATTATATTTTCAAATACGTCCGTTTTGTGTGATACTCAGAAATATAATGGTCCAACTCAATAATTACATGGTATATGCAAATATTTATGTAGTGGAATTATCCATCATTTTGTAATAGCTACTAAATGTACTCTTTGTTAAAAACAAACAGCCCTAAAACCGAAAAGCCCATCTCCTGGGAACAAATGAAAACTAGCTGATGTGTGCTTGCGGCGAGTGCTCAGCAAGGGTATGCCTCTTTAGGACGGAGAGCAAACAGCAAACACTTCAGATTTATACTGCCCTTCATGCAGGAACCATCTGTTCTCTGTTTAATGGGAACACTGGATCTTCAAACTTGGCCCCTGCAATTTGCCCACAGCCATTATGGCGTGTTTGCACTGGCTGTTACTCTGAGCCTCTGTCACATGGCAGGCTCATGCTAAGACGTTGCCAGGTTCTTCCCAGGTTTCAGGATGAAGAAGAAGTCCTGTTTTTTTTCAACAAGACTCCAAAAATGATTCTGAAACTCTGTCTATTGCCAATACATTTGCCATGCAACTTTTGATGACTCACAAAATAAGGTAGATGACAAAAAAGTCTTAGCAAGGTAAGCAAAACCAGACAGAATCATGCATTTTCCATGTAACAAACTTGGGGTCACTGGGGAATTTCCAAATACAGGATTTTCCGCGTTTCATCACAGCAAGTCACTTTCCATAGGAAAAGGGGTTTGATGCTCGTTGAGTCAATTTTGTCTGAAGAGCTGATCTTAATGAACCAAGTTCATGTGCTACCTAAGCCTGTTAATTCCTAAAGCTAAATGACTAAATCAGCATTATTCACAAGACGGAGGTATCCTTCACCAGCCAAGAATCGCATCTCACAGGCTTTAGATGATCACAAAGCCCACAAAGCCTCCTTGAGCTTGATCCAGAAGATCTCTTGCCTTCTGAAAGCTTAAGAGAAGCTAATCTTCCCATCTACTTCATCCGTCTTTGCCCTTTCGCCTTTCCTAGAGAACCATCAGCACTAATTTGTTAAAGCTCTAAAAGTCTTCCCCTTAGACTGCCTTGTGTAAAACAGATCCATCGGTGTAACGGTGGCATGCAGAAAGGTGTTAAGATAGTTTCGTGTTATCTTTCCTCAGAATGTGCTTTGATCAGACTTGAGCATCAACAATCAAGGACGTCATGATTCCTGACCTCCCCCAAGATAAGCACAGTCATACCAATCATTCCATTTTACCTGTGAGAAAATCTCTACCTACACTTTGACTGGCAACTGGCCCATACCAGTGTTTGCTGGATTAACTTCAGTACAGGTTCAGTCTTCTTTTAATAAGCATGCTTTCTGAGACATTCATTTTTCTCAATTTCCTCTTGCAAACGACAATGAAACCTGATCTGAGCTTCTAGAGGTTTTCTGCTTTGATTAAAGCATTCAGTGGAGAAAATTACCACCTGCACCGGGAAACCCAATCCATCGAGAACATAATGGGAAACGTCCATGCAGAAACTTCATTTACAAACCTCTGAAAAGCCTTCCTAGCTGAACCAGTGGAACAGAAAAAAGGGTCTTAGAGGTACAAACACAATTATTTGCTGAATCACACTGACCATGTCCCGTAACATGCTTCATCACGACTGACTGTTACCACAAATCGTTACAGAACGACGTGAAGGAACATGTGCTCTGTCAATTGTCAGCAATGGATGCTGAACTCTCGTTTAGGCTTGGGATGGCAAGATGCCAAGGAAACCCTGTCATGGCTATTGGGTGCTCAAGATAATTTGTAACCGAAGTAGAAAAAGTAAGAGTATATGGCATTTCATCTGCCCTCCCTCTCAGAGACCATTCTTTAGGACCACCTGCGTCTGCTTTAACCACGTCTCTGGCTCACGCACCCAGCTGTGCCGCTCAGCTTGTGCTGTATCACTGACTCTACGAAATTTCCTCCCACCCTACCCAGACTAGGTGACGCATGGAAAGAAAACATTAATGTGCCTGTCAGTTTCAGGTCCACCAGCTGGGTTTCTAATACTGCACTTTGTGGTCTAATATTTGAGTCATCAAGTTAATGGCCTACTCTGGTTACACTGGGATGTTTCCTACCATGTCCATCACTGTCCTACCTAGCTGAGGTAAGGAGGAGTGTGTGAAATTATCAATTGGACATCAATTCAAAGAATTTCCACTCAGTTGTGTGTGGACTGGTAAAGGATTCTCCGATGTTACTGTTGCATGCCAGCACTCGTTTTCAAGCAACAAATCCTTTGTTTGAGAAGTGTCCACCTCTGGGCTTTGGGTGCTATACAATTAGCAAGCCTGGACCTGGATATCTACCTGGGAACTCAACAATAACCGAAGTATGAAGGTGACTCTGGCAAAAGCTTAGCCAGACTAAACAGCCAGGCGTGGGTTACCTGATTGCCCAGGGAGGGACAGGTTTTACAATGGCCAGTTTAATCCAGCTAAATACGGCAAGCCACACGCTCCAGCTAGTATACAGTGTCCCTATTGTTTGGATACAGATGGAATTACAGTGGGGGAAACGTAATTTGTTGAAGGTTAAGTAGTATGGTGCTAGGTAACCACATCTAAAGGAGAGTTTCTTATATCAAGAGCAATGAAGGAGTTACATACTTCAAAACTGAATTGTCATTTGCATCTGCCCAAAGAAACGACACAACTTGTCCACAAGCTTTGGTCTATACAATCAATCTCTTATGTTTGTGAACATAACAATTATAGCCATTTCTTGAGTGCGCTGGAAAAGAAAAATGGACCTCAAATTAACAAACAAACTTTCAGTTGTTTATTAAAAGCCACGACAGCTATTACTTTACTTAGGTTCGCTCAGAAACCAGGATATCACGGGTTTCAGTGCCAGACAGCAATTTATTACTCTTTGTACACCAAAGAGAGAAGTTGACAGTATAATCATATTTAACATGACTGAGCTTGAGTACCTTGATGAAAAGACATTTAAAATGAAATCACCAGTGAAAGCCCTTCACAAGTGTATGTAAGTGAGGCATGTCTTGGAGTCCCGGAGTGCAAGCCTGGCCTCTTGCTATGTGGTCCATGTTCAGAAGGCTTGCCATGCTTGGGTTTCTGTGTAAAACAGAAGCCTGTCTCTGGGGATGGAGAGAGTGGAATGTAGGTCTTAGCCACTAATCCACAGTGGAATTCTCCCTGACTGCTGAATATTTGGTCTGCCCGCATGGCTCGGCCCTGGCTATAATGACCCCTAGACTAGTGAGAAGTGTATTTTTGCCATAAAATGTGGAGGGAATAGACTCAAATCAGTTCCCAAAGTCATCAAACCAGATCACAGTAACCCAGAAAAGATTCAGAGAGCTCAGAATCACATAAAACTTTCAGAATCACAAAAAAACTTCACCAATCTGTGTCCAAGCGTTCACCCTATCTAATCCTGCTGAACAAACGCTGCAAAAGACATCACGACTTAAGCTGTTCTGACACAAGATAAACGATAACCTTGACCTCCAGCTGAAGTAAATATTGGTTTTAGACACGGTTTGACGTTCCTCTGGGTAATAGAAGAAACAGGCAATTCGTTAATGATTTTTGGATGTGGTTAGGAAACTCATAAAAGCATATCTGTTCAGTCCACATAGATAAACATGCATTGTATCCACCCCCAGACAGATACATGTCAGTCCAAGCAGGCAGCAAGGTCAATGGTCTCAGCCTTTAACCACATGAGGCGAATTTCTGTCATGACAGACCAGCTATTACCACAAACTGTGCTATACATGCTTCTGCGGAGCGATCCAGTTTTTCAAGCTGTGATTCTAAAATCCATTTTCAACTCAATGCTTGGCTCCATCACCCAAGTTTTCTCTCGCAAACAAAACCTCAAGATGTTATGTAAGGCAGCTCAAACTACATGGCGGGTCGTTTTCCGACCGTTACATTTTTATAGCTCTCTAGAATGAGTATCTTTAAAGTAGGTCTCTCACTTTTGGAGACAGACCAGAGAACTGTGAAGGACACACAGATGCTGTGCTGTGCATTATAGTCACTACCAAATGAATAAAGAATCCAGAAGGTAGACCTGATCAGAAGAATTGTCAATATTTCACAAAGAATTCAATATTTTGAGTAGTTGTCACAGGTGCATAAGAACAAAACAGGCATCAAAGGCTGATTCACCTTCTCCAAATAAGAAAGCCAGAGGATAGTTCTGGGAATGCCACCCCCACCCCTCTAAACAGGACATTCAGTCTTCTCTTTGCGGGTGAAGCCCACTCATTGAAGCACAAAGTGCAACCAAAACATGATACTAAAGATTAGGACATGAAGTCTTCACATAAAAGGACAGGATGGTACAATATTCACTCAGCAAGACAGAATTAGATACACTCTTTGTCATGTTCCTTGAACCGTCTCTGCAGGGAAAGAGAACACTGCCGTTCAGGAATACTATCACTTCGAAAGGGAAACATGGTCAACAACAATGTTTAGGTAGGCGGTAGGTATCTTCTACGTGAATGCAGAATCCAAGGTTGCCCAACAGAACATTGCCCAGAGCATAAGCAACACACACACACACACCTTTGTGTCCACATGATGCAAAAAAAGTGATTAATCCAATCCAATCGTTGCTCATAGGTCCAGTTCTGATGCTCACATGGTCACTGTAGGCTTGTTCAAGTATGGACAGGGGCCTGCCTTTCAGTCAGAGCAGTATGAATTATTTTCAGCAATTTGTGTTACAGCTCGTCTGTTGGATCGGACTAGACGGGCTAAGCTCTGCATCAATGAGCCTTGGGTGCCCATGACCCTGTTGTGTCATTGGTTGTCTCTTCTTGGGCCACTTTTGGTAGGTACTGACCACTGCATACTGGAAACAAGACCTACCACTTAACCTCTGTCAAAGTCACTCAGATTCTTACAGTCGCCCGTTTTTCCTGCTTCCAACACATCAGTTTCAAAGGCGGACTGTTCACTTACTGCCTGATCTCTCCCACCCTTTGACAAGTGCCACTGTAATGACACAGTGTACCCGAAATCACGCACTTGCACACTTTTAGTGCATGATTTTAGGGCATGGTGCGCTTACACTGAAAACTAAGCTAAAACTCATTGCACTGAAAGTAACCGGATGCTGCACTGAAATTGGGCAGAAATCGCAAAGCGAAGGATTCTATACGCACTATACAGGAGCCATTTTGACCATGTAGCGGAAGGGGCGGGACTTTCAACAAGTTTTCGAATTGGATAGTGGCGGCCAACAGTGAAATGCAAGCCCGATTGGAGGCAGCTGGTTCATATAAATGTAAGTACATTAATAAAGTTATTTTACTGATGTACACTGCGGTATAAGACATTTTTGGGGCTGGAGAATCGCAAGCAAATGTGAGTCTGTGCAAAGAGTTCCTTATCCATGGCACTACAGAAGGTAGTGCTCAGTGCGCACCGCATTTCAGTGCACTTACGCAAGTGTGCAATTTTAGACACACCCATAATCGAGGTTTGTTACTTGAATTGTCAGTGGCTTAAGTGTTGTGGCTGATCTCTTTACCACAGTGTTTCTTCCTGCACACACCTCACTGCTCAAGTTCACTCACGACAAAGAGAAAGGATGTTGACTCTTCATAAATCTGTGCCAGTCCACAAACTTTCAAGAGCCTTAGTAATTTGCTCGGGGCGGTTTTAAATTGGCCTTAAAAGCAGTTGAGTCATTCGGAGAAGTATTACTTATTGTGAACATATAGACAAGCGCACCGCTCAGGGGAGCAAGGAAATAGCTCGGAGAAAGTAGAACCTGACAGCAGATCTGGGCACAAGGCCACAGTACCTCTCGGCCAGGAGAGGGCACACATTCACTGAATCATCTCTGCCGTTTCATTTAATTAAATCCATTTGATTTCCTGAGCCAGGACCTCCCGGGACACACACAGAGCACATGCTGAGAACAATGGACAAACGTGAAGGGCTGAAAGGTCTAGTAGCTTCTGTTGGGCACCATGTCAAGGCTTGACTTCACTCCATTAGTCAACACCTTGCTCAGGTATCATCGTGAGAAAACCTTCAGGTTCATATACATCGACCACATATCACACTTCTGTAGAACTGAGGGAACTAGTTTGTCTGCTTGAGTATAGCAGAAAAAAACTCATCAATAATAGTTCTCCAGGTTGTAATACAGCAAAACCGGAATGGTCATCACATCAAGTGTTTTCTGCCTCACCTGCTCTCAAAGCAAACTAAGTTTGAGAAAATGTATAGCTCTTGCCAGTTTTGTATGGAAGCTCATTAATAGTAGGCAGAAGAAGGGCGTCGAGTGACAACTTCATTTGGCCAATATTGACTTATTATGTCCAAATATAACCATGTTTTCTCTAAAAAGTCGCTTGTTTTCTCAATAATTTGACTTAATGTAACATTCAGACCTAGAAATAATAGTTTAACACAAATTAGTTACTTTTAACACAACTAAATTCAAAGGATCACAGAATTTTGTCTGGTTTAAATCTTATAATAGGCTTATAAAGTCCACATTTTTAGACAATAAGTGGAAATAGTAAGACATAACTGTCATTATTAAGGTACACTTTTTATAGAATTAGATATAAAATTCAGAATTTGGACATACTGCTGCCAGAAACAGCTCCAGAAATCCAGCAGAGATCCAGCTGTGAGGCAACTCTGTCGCCCTCTACACCTTATCCAGTACTACACAATGCAACTGTGTGAAGTGTGGGACCTCACAGCAGAGAGTGAGGATGACTCATGAGTGATCCTGCTGCTTCATATTCGGTGTATATGCAGCTATTCTGGGTCAGGTGACAGTTAAAGAAACTCATTTATTCCAGATTCAGCTGATGCTCATTAGCCATGTTTTCCTTCAGAACCACCAAAAATGAAATAGGAAATGAAAATTCATTCGTAATTTTACTGGAACATTTCACCAAAAACAGGGAAATAATCATTTTAGTTGGAAACTGAGCCACATTGTGATTCTGTACACATTTACTGTAAAATACAATTCGGTTTATGCGGTTTCTCTCTCTTTCTCACACACACACACACACACACACACTCAATCTGTATTCATATATACACTTATCAACCACAGTCATCTACAGCTCTAACACGCCTGTGTATTTATACATATCGTTTTCAGCTTGTTGCTTATGAATTAGCACTTACAGGCTATATGAGAGTCATTGTCTGCAGTGATCTGCACCCACACAGCTGTAACTGATTTAAATACTGACTCTGATTGGCTGCTGTATTTTAGAAGGCAGGGTTGGGGCTGCTATATTTTAGGGCGGGCTGCTGTATTTTAGAGGGGGTGGGGGGCACTGTATATTAGAGGGGGGCTGCTGTATTTTAGAGGGGGGGCTGCTGTATTTTAGAAGGCAGGGTGGGGGCTGCTGTATTTTAGAGGGGGTGGGTGCACTGTATATTAAAGGGGGGCTGCTGTATTTTAAAGGGGAGGTTGGAGGGATGCTGTATTTTAGAGGAGTTGGGGGCTGTTGTATTTTAGAGGGCAGCGTGGGGGCTGCTGTATTTTTTGTGTGTATTTCGTGGGGGGCTGTTGTATTACTGTCTATGACGGATTGCAGTAGCGTCGGCTGCACTGGAGCGCGCTCTCGTGCCGCTAAGCGCGAGCCCAGCTGTAAAATGTGCGCGCGTTTCTACCGGCACGTCTCTGACTGACCCCACCTCCAGAGACTCTGTCCACCGGCACGGTCCCACAGCAGGACCCCTAGAGTTATCCACCATCGTAAATAAACTGACCACGTTATAAACATCATCTAGAGATTCTGATCCAACAGGTGCGAAGTTCTGACCCACCAGAACCCCCAAACTCTCCCACGCAGTCAAAAGCGACCTTCACCCAACAGGGACCACTCGATTCTCCTGGTGTCTGATCTACTCTCTCTTCATCTCATCTCAGATGAAGTCTTAAGAAATGCCAGCAGCACCCCCCCCACACACACACACACACAAATACACACACACACTCCCCCCCACCACGCTGCTTCCACTCGTGAGCATTTAATCGTTCAGAAAACCCACCAAACTGAGAGCTGAGGGACAGAATACTGCGCTTCTTACCTGGCACCCACAGGAACGGCCTGGAGCTGCAGAGACAGCAGGCTGATGCAATACAGACAGAGCAGAAGAGCCTTCATGGTGGGCCAAACTCCCTCTCACACACACCTCCCGGGCAGCAGGGGGGCCGCACAAGCACCTGGACGACGCACACACACTCCTTGTTGGACTTCCAAGTTGTTGCTGAAGCTTTGTTTGGTGCCCCTTGTAAAGAAAAAAACATGTCTGCTTTTTTATTAAATGATTATTAATTCCATTTTATGAGCTAAACAAAAGTAATTAACTTCTACCCACTATGTTTTCTGCCTCTTTTATATCTTTAAAATGATCATTAAAGAATTTACAGAAGAGCAAACTTCATAAATAATCAAATGTAAGTCAATTTAAATTTAGATACTAACCTTTCTCTCAGGTGTTTGTTTGTTTGTTTAAAACAAGTTTCTTCCTTCCTTTTCTTATTTCCCCCACGTCCACAGCCGTGCCAGTCCAGAGCTGAGTGCTGAAGTCTGGGGCAGGCTGACATTTGTGCCTTAAATACGGAGTGGGCGGGGCCTCGCAGGCACTTACAAAGGTGTTTCAGCACGGGATACATTAGATTTAGAACCTGGTCGGGATCCAAGTGGGCGGAGCCCCAGACCCTAAATCATGAGGTGACAAGGTGACATGCCAACCATACAAAAATATATATTATATATTATTATAAATATATTATATATTTAATATAGATAGATATATACATGTAGATAGAGAGAGAGAGACAGAGGGAGAGAGAGAGACTGTAAAGCACTAAAGCATGAGATAGAATTGAGATATCAACCTAAACCGTTTGCATCTAAAAGTTTGCATGCTGAAAGTTTGAGCGTGACACAGTCTTACAAGTCAGTTTAACTCAAATCAGAATCAAAAAACTTTTTTGATCCCAGAGGAAATTGTTTATGTTATGCTGATTCGCGTTAAATTGTCTGGTCAGATTGTATCCCACAAATACTTTCATACATTTACATTTACGGCATTTAGCTGACGCTCTTATCCAGAGCGACGTACAACAGTGCTTAAGAGGTCCACAACTGTTTCTTACTTGAAAAACAGCTTAAATTCATGTCAACTCATACAAATACTTTATGTTTGGCATGTTGCCTTGTCACTTTTCTTTATACAGTCAGCCATACATTCAAGATTCTAGATTTATTATTTGTCATATGCATAACAATTCGTATGACATAGTGAAATACCCCCCTGAGTCGACCCATGAGACTGAGCAATAAAGTCATCTAATCTTTTAAATTAAAGAGAAATTTGAAGAGGCTAAACTAAGGTAATAAAATATCCAGAAAAGTTTTCTTTTTCAAATAAACAAACATTACATTTAGAAACACAATCTGTATGTACAGTATGTATAGACTGTAAAGAACAGTCTGGTGGTTGATGGATGATGTTAATGACAGATGGCAAGTGAGGGAGAGAGACAGGTGAGGTACAGTGAGGAGACAGGTGAAGTACAGTGAGGTAGAGAGACAGGTGAGGTACAGTGAGGTTGAGGGGCAGGTAAGATACAGTGAGGTTGAGAGGCAGGTAAGATACAGTGAGGTAGAGAGGCAGGTGAGATACAGTGAGGGAGAGAGACAGGTGAGGTACAGTGAGGTAGAGAGGCAGGTGAGATACAGTGAGGTAGAGAGACAGGTGAGGTACAGTG
>JBBPDH010199216.1:0-15261 GCA_037974565.1 Clupeocharax schoutedeni
AATGTGATCAGGGTGGCACCATTGCTTGTTAACAAAAAGAGCTGTAACCTGAAATGCAGCAATAATTTTCATTCCCCGTGATCAGAGAGGACACAGTTTAGCAATACTAGATATACTTACAGTTGTAAATAAAACAATAAAGTTAAAAAACACTAAAACGGGACATGGAACAGCCCTAAACATGCAGAATCAGATTCGCTGTAATAGGTAAATTAGCCACTTAATGCATTTTGCATTTTGTCAGTGCAATAGACAGTGGCGTAGCTGGCAGCCTAGTAGTTAGAGAATTTGCCCTGCTTTCAGAAAGCCGTAGGTTCGAATCCCAAAACTGCTAGTGGCACCTTTAAGGTAGCCTTAGACAAGGTACCGTCCCCACACACTGCTCCCTGGGTGCTGTGTTCCTTCTTACCTGCTGAATGGGTTAAATGCAGAGAAGCTTTTCACACTGTGTGCTGTGTTCCCATAAAACAAGAACGGTCACTTCACCACTAGGGAGACAGTGATGAACTCTTAAGAATAGTAAAGAGATACTACTGCTACTACCAATCAGGATAGAAACATGTGTATGGATCATACAGCTTTTATATTGTTCTTCTATGCTTAAAATGTATTATGGTTAGTTTAAATGACACAGGTTTGTGGTTTGTCACTTGATCACATTCATGCTGGCAACGTAGTCAAAGAAAGAATATTAAAAGCATCTTCTCTCTTGGCAAAAATATCCAGATTCCAGGTTTTGGGGATATTGTAGGGTTTTTTCTGCAAAGAAATGTCATTTCTTTGTTTAAATCTCTTGTCTGTTTTACCAGCAGGTCATTTCCAGGATAATTTAAAATCCACAAAGGCAAGCAACACTTCACTGGAGCACGTCCTGTGCCCAGTAAACAAGCCAAACCATATTAGTGTTATGTTCCATTTGCTGACAGCCCAGTGTGAGCAGTCCTCAAATGCTCTAAAACAATTGTCCCACATTCAAACGTGACACACTGTAGTAAAATATAACCAATTATGAGGTGAATTGCCTTCTATGTGTACATATAGAATACTATATATGTAGTATGAGCATAGTGATTGGTAGTGATTGGTTATACACATGTTTTGAGGGCTTTAGAAGTATAACAACAATTAATAAATTAAAATCATCTCAGATCTTAAATCTTTAAGGTAAACTAATAAGGGCATCTTTGGGATTTCCGATATTTGCCCTCTATGCATTCTTGTTTATATTTATTCCATGTTCAAATGTTGAAAGTCTTATCTGTTCAAAGCTTGAAAAATCCAAGTTTATACCCTTACTCCCCACCGCATCCCTTTCTTCTCTTATCACCAGCCACACACACACTGGGTAGTTTACTAACTGACATTTTACTGAGATTGTCTTGTCAATAAGTAATCATTTAAAGTGGCAATCCTTACAAATACATAAAAATACATTGTTTAATAACCTGTTATAATTTTAAAAAATCTTAAACATGGTGTGCGTTACAGATGCAGGATCGCCCAGACACTGACCATTAGTCCATGGGTTGAAAACAGGGAAAAAACAACAACTTTGACAAGGGCCAAATTGTAATGGCTAGACAGCTGGGTCAGAGCATCTCTGAAACGACAGATCTTGTGTGGAATGTGCAAAGAAACCATGAATCTACGAGAAGAAAATCCAAACGGAGCTCAGTAAACATGTATGGTCACATCCAATAATATAATTTATTCCTACATTTTAAGTGGAAAGGGCCCATAGTGCATTTGTAATGTAATATCTGTGCACCTCTCTGTTCTTTTCAGTATTTGCTTTTGTATATGTGTTATACCCACACATACACTGAACTGTCGGGTTACCAGCCTTGTAGGGATACTTAATCTCCATTCAGGAACACCCAGTAATTCCTCTACCAGACAATGTTTGTCATGTGTCATGTGTGCAAAATGCCCTGTCCATTGTGGGAATCTGATTTTCAAATGAATCATTTCTTTAATACCTCAGGCCATGATAAGTGGATTAGAAAGTTCACATCAGTTCCTGGTAATGCTGAGCTTTCCATTTGTTTGTTCGCATGTTCGTAGGGTCTTTGGAAAAGAAGAATTAAAAAATAAATCAGGTGAGGATTGATAGACACCTTGGTTTGGCCTTTTCTTGATTGAGTCTGGTTCCTCTCAAGGTTTCTTCCTATCGCCATCTTAGGGAGTTTTTCCTTGCCACTGTCGCTGTTACCCTTGGCTTGCTCATCAGGGGCACACATTCACTCACACACACGTTTACTTCACATTTATTTGATTTTGTAAAGCTGCTTTGTGACAATGACCATTGTTAAAATCGCTATATAAATAAAATTGAATTGTACTGAATTGCTGAGAGGAGGATGTGGTGTCTGAGGATTTGTGGATCCCTGAGGTAACTTTTATGACATTATCTCTTAAGGTTATTACATAAGCAGATGGTAGATATGTGTTTTAAACTGCCCTTGAGTGCTGGGTGTTTTTCTGAAAATCAGGAGTGAAAAGTGAACCCTTTTCATTGGATGCTTATTCTGTTAAAGGCATATTTCTCAACACGGGCTCCTACTCTTCACACTAAAGTGTTTTTCTGTGCTTGTGCATAAAGTATGATTAATACTACTTCAGACAGGTGTGTTAAAGAGGTGTGCTTCCCAGTCCTGCTGCTGTCACTCACAGCACCTAGTGTCCCTGTGATCTGACAGCTCTATCTTAGCTCATTAAGCATCTCACTAATAAGCTGATGATTTGACTTGTGTTTGTTAACAAGGAAGACACAAACGTCATGTGTTGTGAGTCTCCAGGGCAATAAATGTTAAGATAATGGGGAACAATCTGTTAAAAAAATAACTGTTTTACATTTACATTCTTTAAATCGTACTTTCCAATGTCTCCTGGCCCAACAGCAATGATGAAAGTACAAGGTTGTGACAAAACAAATCATTTGCAATGGAAGTTGTCAAAAGTTATACAGGCTGTCCCTCTTATATCCTTAGATCACGACTATAGCAATTACTTATCCATTAAAATATCCATTAAAAACTTATCCATCTTTTTTGTGATCTGCACTGAATCTAGCAAGTATGATTTTGGGCATGTGCTCCAGAACCATTTCATTAAAGGGGGTCGTTTTTGAAAAATGAAAGACGTGCTCCATTTTTGACTCATACGGAAAGTACCTTGTTCCGTATTTTTGCAAAAACCTGACAGAATAATTACAGGTTAAACCACAAATAAAGAGAGAGCAATTTGTATGAGGGAAATATGCTGATACACAGTATACACTGAGGCCTCTACTTTTGGGCATTTGTCATGCTGGGTCTGGGGAAAGGAGACACATGCAGGGATCTGAGTTTAAACAGAAAGATGCTTTAATAAGGTTTTGCCGTTTTCAGCGCGCCGGGCTGATTCGCACATTCACACACACTCGTCCTGATCCCGGAGGACCTTCACTCTGGAGGACCTCACAATAGACGACAGCCCTTCACTCTCTACAGAACCCACGGCCTACAGGGGCTCGTACTCCTGCTCCATGCTTCATGCACTCTCCAAAAAAAAAAGGAAAAAGTGGTTACATCAACTTAAAAACAGAAGCCAACATTATACATACAGATTTCTGAGTAATCTGAACCTAAGAAACTCAGATTGTTGAGTTTAAACCAAGTTAAACAATGAGCTGACCAAACACACTGAACACAACAACTACAACAAAAGTTAAAAGTCCCCTGTACTTCATAATCTAACTCGGTATAATATGAAATTGTGATTTTTCAGTAATTACAAATGGAGGTTGGTATGACTTACAACTTAATTTTTTTATTTAGTGCTTGTCCAAGCAATCACACTTATATTCTTGACATTTTGCATTTGCAGAAGGTTTATTACTTGAGGAACACTGAAGCTGTTAAGCACATACCTTTTTGTGAAGTATGTTATAAATAAATTCCTTTGAAATGTCTTTAAATATAAATGTATAAAATGTATAAATGTATAAAATATATAAAAATATAAAATAAATATAAATGCAGTTGTGTATATTTTTTGCTCTTCTAATAAGTTTAATACGTAACAAACAAATAAGTAACAAAAATGATGCTAATATTAAAATAAAATGTATATCGGAATCTGTATCGTATCGACATTCGTGGGATCAGAACTGGAAAAACGTGGATCAGCCCATCACTATTCATAAATCACTTTCAGGGTAGTTTTCTCAAGTGGAAGCTCTAAAATATCTGTGAGGTTACAGAGTTCATTGCCAAACTCTGGGTCTACGTATTGAAGAACAAATCCTTTGATCTTGTAGAATTTCTTTTCATCTTTGCAAGATGAGATCTGGCATGCTTATGCCAACTTATACGATCAATGATGATCTATATACCAATATGGGAGCTTCATGCAAAGAAACCCATGGTCTTCAGCAACAGTAATTCTATGTATTTTATAGAATTCTGGTAGGCCAGCCCCAGAACAACAGAAATGATCTTGCCCTTTCTGCATCTAATTCCATCCAACTTTGACATCAAATGAGAAAGACACATACTCGAGATAAAACCTTTCCCTGATGCATCTAAAAATGCAGCCTTTACAACTTTCACATTCTCAATATGGAAACCATTTATTGGTGTTTAGATGCCAGGGTTATTAGAACATTCTTGAAATTATTTGTATGATTGACCAAGGGACCAAAACACCTAAAAAGATGTACATAGTATTCTAAATAATGATCTTTGGGTCATAAATGCAGATCAGAAAATGTCTCAAGCAGCAAGCTATGATGGTCGGCTACTTTAGTTTCCAAAAAAATCTGCCACCTTTCTGAGAATTTGGTCCAACGATTTTAGTAATGTCTTTCAGGTGCAGGAGAATTTCCCATGCAGGCTCATGTTCTGGGACACGATCACCTATTCTAAAAGGCAATATCCTTAGCAAAGACAAGTTTTCATTGCCCCAGGGGTTTGAACTTGCTGCATGTTGAAAGAGTTGACCCTATTGAATCTCCTATGTCTCCGCCAAGCTGTGACGGACCATCTCTTTGCGCTGGTGAGTGTGTGGATGGATGTTTGGCACCGTCTGTTTTGAGAGTTATAAAGGCATGCGTTTCGATCATACGGCAGCATATCATTGATGAAAGATTCATGGACACCTGTTATGGTTGTGAAGTGGACCACCCCAGATAGGAGCAACATTCATGCCTCTATGACCCGGACCTATGTTTTTGCTGAATCCACTTTGAAGACTTAAAACAGACTTTTCCAAGGTGGTTCTCAGCAAGCCATTGTAAATGTCTTACCAACTTGAAGATGAGTATAACATCAGAGAAAAACTGAGGGATATTGAGGAAACCCTCATTGAAATGATGGGGATGTATGTTTTGAAAAAAAAAATGTTGACATGTAAAATGTTTTGGAAGATATTTTTGATTCAGTAAAATCAATGTGTTAATCTAGACCTTTTTTATTATTTTATTATATGGTTTGTATTTTGCTTACACTAGTTCTCATTACATGTATGTATTCTCTTGTTCAAATCGGTCACACTATGTATGGGGTGGAAATTGGAGGGCGTTTCTGAATGGCAATACCGTTATATTAAGGTATTGCAAAACCCCATCTAAAGTCTGCCACTAAAAAAGCACTCCACCCTTTTCCACCCTTCTCCACCCTTTTCCGTCCTCATTCCAGACGCTTCACATTCAGCTGCCAACTGCTCCAGTGAGAGCTGAAGGGCCTGATGAAGCCAACAGAACCACATCATCTGCAAAAAGCAGATACCTGATCCAGAGGTCACCAAACCGGACCCCCTCAACACCCTGGCTGCGTTTAGAAATTCTGTCCACATTCTGCTCTGGCACCAGTCATACAGGGAGCGAACAGGCCTTACTCCCAGAGCACTCCCAAAGGAGTCCCTGAGGGATACGGTCAAATGCCTTTTCCAGATCCACAAAAAACATGCAGACTGGTTGGGCAAACTTCCATGCACCCTCCAGGACCCTAATAAGGGTATAGAGCTGGTCCACCATTCCACATCCAGGACGAAAACCACACTGCTCCTCCTGGATCTGAGATTCTATGGTTCAATGGACCCTCCTCTCCAGCACCCCTGAATAAACCTTTGTGGGGAGGCTGAGGAGTATGATCCCCTATAGTTGGACTACACCCTCTGGTCCCCTTTCTTAAAGACACACAACGACCCAAGTTGAAGTCAGCAGTGCCCTGTCCCCACCATATACACTGTTGACGCTTAACTGCTTCTCCTTCCTGAGACGCCGGATGGTGGACAAGAATTTCCTTGAAACCATCCAGAAATCATTCTCCATGGCCTCTCTGAACTCCTTCCACACTGGAGTTTTTGCCTTAGTGACTGCCACAGCTGCGTTCCGCTTGGACTGCCGGTACCTGCCAGCTGCCTCCGGACTCCCATAGGCCAAAAAGGCCTGATAGGACTCCTCCTTCAGCTTGACTGCATCCCTTACCTCTGGTGTCCACCAGCGGATTCGGGGATTACCGCCACAAGAGGCACCAACCACCTTACGGGCACAGCTCCGGTCAGCCGCCTGGACAATGGAGGTGCAGAATATGGCCCATTTGCATTGTAGCATGCGCTCTATTATCCAAAAATTATCTGTGTGTGAACTATGAACTGTGTGTGTTATCTATAATCAGATCTGCCCGGAGAGAATTGGCTGGCCGTGTACATAAATGGGGATTGTGTCGGTTGTTTATTTTTTCTTTTTATAGTTTGGTAACAAACCTGATATCAAGTACTTCCCATCCGCCATTTACACATTAAGAATGTGTAAGAATACTACAGATGTACTAGTATGCTATTTTTAGCCTATGAGATGAGGATGTGATGTGTAAAAATACAGATGCATTTGACTAAAGATATGGTTTCATTATTTGTAAAGAAATTACAACCATGTGTCTGTAGCAAAGATGAGAAAATGCTTTTTTTGTTGTGTTCAAGTGTACAAGAGAGTAATGCTTTTATAAAGAATGATTAATGCACTACAGGTATTTAATAAAAACTCTGAATAGCATTGCAAACTATTTATTTTACAAATAGGCATGATAGATACAATTACAAGATGTCATTGTAACAAATCAAACAGTTATATCAATGCAAAAAATGTAGACTCAAGTATAACAATAAACCTACAAAACACTAACAAAAAGAGAGCAAAGATTGGTTAAAAAAAAAAAAAGCCAAGCTGACGTATCCAATTGTGGTGTTGCGAATAGGACAAATTTCGAACCCCTGACTGGTGTTCTACACCCTCGTGCCAGTGTTTTATAGCTGGGTGTCCCTGCTTTTAAAAATGTTTAATTTCCTTTAACAAGTCTGTTTGGAACTGAAGAAACGGGTTTGTTTAGCGTAGCCACAGCGCTAAGAAATTCACGCCACCCCTGGGGCCACCCACAGTGTTTCACAACATGTGGGGCTGCAGCACTTTTTACCAAATCAAATGTATGTGCCCGGAATAAATTCGTCCATGTCACTCCAAAAGGCCTCAAGCGATGATTCAATCATCTTCTCTAAAATGTATTGAGCATACCTTTTACTCCTCTCAGGTATGCTATTTAAAATCTCTTTAACTATTTTATCACTATCGGCAACGTATTGTGTCTACACCGGTCGCATTTAGGGATGTTTATGGTATACTAAGTGCTAATGTGTTCGTCTCATGCTCACCCTGCTTTACCAAAGAGAATTCTCTGCAATAACAACGTTTACTGTTTGACTTTTTTATACTGGTTTAAATCGCTTCTGATCAATACCCAATTAGTTTAACAGTGTCTCTTAGAGGTATGGGTGCGTCTTCATTCTTTAACCTATCCTATGAAAAAACATTTTCTCCGCATACTCCATCTGTTTCAACTGTCTTGATGCTATTAGACTTGTTATAAAAAGGCACTGCAAAACTTCCAATATTTTATATTGACCGTCTGATAGTGGTATAATACAGTAAAGCATGTTGAATGCTATTTTACACAGCGTCAGGATGAACTCATTCGATGCAAATTAATGTAAAATAGGAGGTCTCTACACTGGCTTAAGTAAATGTTTCAAAGGCGTTTCTCAGAATCCTCTCCGACATGGTTGTTATATTTCATAACATATAGGTACAACTGGGTACTTTGAAAGCAAGACAGTTCTGAGTCTAAACAAGTCGGGGGGGTTGGCTTTATAATTAGAAGGTAACCGTAAGGTTTTTAAAACATTCCAGAAAAACCTTTGTGTTCCAAGGATTAATCTGCCTGGCTACAACAGCAACCCGATTGATGTCTCTTGGGTTTTTAAAAAGTATTAGATCATTCATGTTTCAAAATAATGGTCCAACTAGATTTCCCCAGAGAAAATAAATTCTGGACCAAGAAGACAGCGCTGAGGTATTGACGGTGTATGTATTGTGTAAACACTTTCTCAACCTGTACTAGCACCCTTCATAACACCATCAATAATTAACAAATGGTTATGGGTAGGAGTTTGCCATCCTTCTAGAGCACCAGGTATTCCTTCTATGAATCTAATTTCCCTTAGCTTCAACAAATCATAATTAAAAGTGTTGCCAACAGTCGTTTATTTACACAATATTTTCAATTTGATCACCAATTACATTGTCAGCATTTGCAATCAGCATCTTTAAAAAAAATGTTTTTTCAGTTCCAACTATTTCAATCTACAACCGAAACCTGTAACATTTCTCAATCCCATATTAAATCTGTGTATTAAAACAGCTCAGTATGCGAATGGCAAGGTTAAGAAATCAGGGAGAAGCACAGGCTTGTTGTACACAAATCTGAAGCGCTTAACGACTGATTTGTTTTGCAAAATGAGGCCTTTATCACTGACAATGAGCATGGATGCATCAATTGATGTCGGTGTACCACGTGATGGTCAACAGGCTTAATCAGTGTGTCTAACCTGATCACTTTCGAGTTTGGCATTCCGAGTAATACGCTTTGCCTTCATACAAGTTTTACCTGAAGCCGTTTTTTAGTCGCATGCCTTTGGACCGCCAAAGCAAAAATCTGTGATATAGTCGTCATTGCCTGTCCCATCCAAAAGATCACCTAGATACGGTCGTAGAGGGGGTTCCTAGTCACCATCTTTTGAAACAAAGATTAAAGTTGGTGTCATAATAAAGTAGCCTCTCCCCAAATTTATCCATGATGCTTCTAACCGTGCATTAGCCGTTGCGAATGTGCCAAGCAACACATTTATGTCACCTGTCTGACCCCCCACACCCATCAGCAACACACCACTGAACCAATGCCACATCCTCTGAGACAAATGAAGAGTGTAAAATCATGCTAGTCACCGAATATGTACCTTGTAAACTGCTCAGGATCTTTCAACATCTCTGTCGTAGGCAGGTTCTGGTGCATGGAAAAACAACCCCATAGGGAATTAATAAGTTTGTTTATACTACGCATTGCCTGACTCGTAGACATACTCTCCGAGTTCAATCTAACACCCTCCTTTTCAAAATACTGGTCAATGCATCTTTTCTTATCAACCTCTGACAAAACATGTGCGGGGTAACCGCTTGATTCCTGCTTGTGTGGTAGAACTTTTTTTTTTTTTTTACATAGCTTGAAAACCTGTCTGACCTCTGGGGGAAATGCCACACCTCATCCACATGTGCTACTGTGTAACCCTTCTCAATAGCCCTAAACAGTTGAATAATGATCAAACAACCTGAATTCTCTCCCTTTCTCTCTCTCTCCACATCATTGTGGCTGCAGGTTGTGGTCTGATTCTCCTGTTCTGCACAAAGTTTACAGAGAGGGAACATTAATTTACCACCACAATCCCAGGGTAGAACGGGGTGGAGTAATGCTGGAGGGGGGGGCAGAATGGGTGTAAACGGGCGAAATCTACGTTCTAATCCTCTCGCCTTTAGCTTTGTAGTATAATTTGTTAGTGTTTGTTCTACCACCAAAGAGACTGTCTCTTGGTTTCAAATTCGCCAGGTGTTTGTATGCAGCCATGAAAGCATTAACTGCAGGACTGTTTCTCTTGGCATGTTTCCACTCTCACCCCCAAATAATTTCAGCTTTTATGCTTTGATTAATGTCTCCACTTTATCAAAGCACTTTCTTAAAACACTATATGGTATCTTTGATAAAGGGTGTGCGTGATTCGGCCAACCACATGTGCAACCAAGATGCATGCAGTCAGATGGCACGACGGCAGAGATGTTTGGCTAAAGGGGTCCGGATCTGTACATTCAATAAATACTTTAAGGTATTTTACACAAGCCTCCCAAAGTAGAACTACGTCATTTCAACCGTATATAAAAGTTCCTATTTAAATTTGAAAATGCTGTGGGCAGCCACCGTATACCACTCCCCAAACGCAGCACTGTCCTTATCAGACACGTTTTCATAACTGTAACAAGACTCGTCAGGATAGGGGCCTCAGTAGTTGTTGTTTTCATGTGTGTTAAACTTGTGTGGAAAGTAAAGCTGAGAATACGCAGTGAAACTGCTTCTGCGCCGCGCAATCCATAGGAAATGTTTGGGTTCAGAGCAAAGAACAGTGCATGCTGCATTCAGACTGAAAGCGAATTAACCCCTTCTCAGAAGTTGGCAGATCTAGTGCTTCCATTGTTTCGGCTAAACACATCTGTATAAATGAATAACTATGTATTGCTGATTAAACACCTCGTCATGCATGAAAATCAATCTACATCAATCTATTTGAGATGGAACCCCCATTTTGGCAAAATTATCCAACAGTATGTAGACTAACTGTCAAATCCTGCAGTGTTCAGCCACGCATAGCCTGTATATCGGTAGAGCACCAAAATTTTTATATCCAACAGCTGCTATGATATAGAAACATTCTTAAAACCAACCTCATGTCCTACACTGAATCCAGCGTTGGTTTGTATGTCGGCTGCACACCCCTCTAACAAACAAACTTAATCCTGTGGATTAAGGTAATGTGCTAGCTAGATTGGAAACCATGTCTTGTTGAATTTTGGCCGTGCCACTATCCATAATCACCAACAACCCCTCCGTATCTCACCAAGCGTTCAATATTCACACTATCTAAAGGATTGTCAGATGGTATGTCGTGTAGAACACCCCCCATTTGTATTAGACTATCCGGGCCTGTGTGTTGGTCTCTGAATGTAATGTTGGGGTAATTAAATGTATAGAATTATTACCATTATTACTATTAGATATTTCCATCTGAAAGACAACCATCAGATACATGTCATTTTTTGCATGTAAATTTAGAAGCATCATACATCTATTAATTTTGATAGTGATGATGAGCCTTACAAGTAATATTAGACGTGATATCCGAGATATAAGCATCAGACGTGCTATCTTAAATATTACCTTCAATCGTTCTGAGTCTTGTGGGTCAGTCATTATCTACATATACATTTTCAAGAATTAAAAATATGATGACCATCATCGCTATAAATAATATAAGTATAATTGCTGGACGTCTGCTTGATTGTGACATGGCTACACTGATACACAACAGTTTTAATTCAATAGGATTGAGAGATGTACTGCGCTGATAATGTAAAAAAATGAAAGATAGTGATTTCTGTGTTACAAAAACAACTTCTGTGAATGTTAACTACTGACCATTTCATTTAAGCGCCTTGAAAGACATGCCATACGATGTCAAACCACGCCAGTCAACATTAGCGAATATGCTAGTGAATTTGCTGTAGTTTTCAACGCTTGCTGGCCAGCCCTTGGTTGGTCTGTTATTTTGTCTCTAAACACTTACTCAGCCCTTAAACACACCTGTTTAATTCTATCCACACCCACAGGTAACTAATTGTTAGACATATTATTTAAAAGCGTCACCTTCCACATTGGTTGAATTACGATCCTTAGATTTGGGTCTTCAGCCCTGGTTATGGCGTCAAGACTCAAAGAAAGTAGAGTCAAAAAGCCCAGTCAAAAGAAGGTAGAACCAAAGAAACACAGTCCAAAGAAGCATGCAGCTCGAAGGTGAAACTCAGTTGTTGATGCCGACCACCCATTTGTTGTCCTTGAATATTTAAACTACAAAACACGGTAATAGACACTGTTACAATTGAATACCTGCTGTAATACCATCAATACAATGTTAAAAAAAAAACCCAAAAAAACATATCCTTACCTATTTCACAAAACTCCAAAGCTTCTTCCACTGGGGAACATTTACGGTGTGCTAGGGTGCGTTGTGGCACGTCACATGGGGTTGGTACGCCGCTTGAACGTTTTTCCAAACATGCTAAATCAGCAATATACACATGTATTAGACATGTGTGTAAATACGATAGAAAGAATAAAGAAATACACAGACTATACATACCAAGAACCCCTTGCATGCAGGCATCCTGGTCATGCACGTTCAGCCTATTTATTTAATCAGCAGCTATGGGTCTAACAAATAATTGGTTATTAGTAAACCAGTGAGGATGTTTGTTTAAAAAGCTTTATATAGAAACCTTCCATTTCGCTTCTGCTAAGGCCCTGCTAAATAGACTATATTCTCTACCGGTGTTAAATAGGCATTATAATGCACCCTTTGTACCAGACATGTTTTCTCATAAACGATGGTATGTGTCATCCGTAAATCGTTTAGTCACAAAATGTACAGCTAGGCCTTACTCCACAAAGTTCTTGAGGAAAAGGGGTGGGGGCGTGAACATGATAACCAATGAGAAACCACACAGGAAGTGTTTGTCCAGAAGAGCGGCCCCTTTCTTTACTAAACAAATCACAGACCAACAGGTTGTGTGCTACTTTTTGAGGTAAACACAAGTAAAAAAATTACTAATTGAGGTAATTTAGGTAGTTTAGTATTTTAGGTAATTGGTAATTGAGGTAGTTTAGTATGTGTTAAGTCAAAATCTCTGCAATATAGTTTTAATACAAGGAGTTGTATGATCTTATATGGTTGAGGCCTATGAAGCAGATCGGAAACGGAAGTTCAAAGCTTGTAATATTAATTTACTTAGTAATATCCAACAGAACATTAGATAGTAACATTGAAGTGTAAGTGTGTGTGTATAGTCCAGAAAATGTGTAACTCTCGCATATCAATAAAACAGCTAGGCCCAGGCGGCAACGTGGGGGAAGTCTGCTCGACATTCAGGCACCGTTTCTCTCATCTCTTAGACTTACTGGTTCAACTGGATGTCACCGGAAATTGGAATCAGCCATGTGTTTCTACATTTAAACTTTCTCTGTTACCAAGTGATTAAGAGGTTTAAACAACATCACATGACGTTGTTTGAAGTGTTAAACACTATGGGGACCCAGTGAAAGCATCTAACACTCAAGGAGAATATTAACCATTCGTAGCTAATAAAAATTATGCAGGTTTCTCTGTGCTTACAGTGTCTAATTTAAACATCTCTTCTCTCTGTTCATTATTATATTAGGTTCTTTAATGTCAACCCACACTGAGTTCTGAAAGCAGAGACGAACAGGATACAATAGACCGTGTTCATATTTCATCATCTAGCAGGATACCATAAACCCATAAAGTCTGACAGGCCATAAAACAGGGGGTCATATGTTTTTACAGTGTATCCTATTACTACTCATACAGACACTCTACTGGTTGTACTACTGATGATTTCGCCTCATTGTAACTGTGGTAATCAGTTGCAACAGACTCCTTTGCTTTAGTACTATTATACAAAGGGCTTAGCTTAAAGAACGGCTTTAGTCACTTCCTGAAAAACAGTGTCATCTACACCCTGGTTTTGTCTAGAAAGTACCGCTCACATTTTGATGTGCAAGCAATCTTGAAAAATGAACAATGTCATTCAACTAGTGGTGCAAGAGATCACTGTTGATCCATGATCCGAACCATCTCTAAGGTTCGGCACGCATGTGATCTGAAGATCCAAAAGAAAAATAAAAGCTCCGCTGAATGGTGCGCGTAGTCAGTCTGTCAAGCCATAGTCATGGCCAGCGGCAGCAGAGGTGGAGTGGAGGAGCTCGAGAACCCTCCAGGATAATTTAAATCACATGTGTGGGAGCATTTTGGCTTCTCCGTTAAATATATTGATGGGAAAAGGGTGGTGGAGAAGGGGCCGTTTACATATCACGTCTTTTGCGCGCGCAAGTCCATTATTTCAAATGTAGACGCGCGGCAGCAGCGCTCATATTGGTAGCGATGCGGTCGCGACGCACACGTTTTTTCAGGCTCATCCCTGCCGCGTCAAGTTGTAAGCCATGTAGCAGAGTTACAGCAAGGGGTTTTCGCTGGAGGAAATGGAGAGCGAGGCTGATGGTTGCTTAGCAACGACAGACGCTTCTGGAGCACAAGCGCCTGAGCGCTTTTGGAAAGAAGGAGAAAGCGACGCATCTCTGATCTTAGCCCATGAACCATGATCCAATCCGAGATTTTTTTTTTGCACCACTACATTCAAGCCAATCGTTTTGTGTTTATTAGAGGGAATCTGGTCCTCAAACTGTCTCCATCTACAAGACCAGTTTCTGCCTCCACAAAACTAGTTCTAACTGAAGTCCTTAAATATTTCAAAGTGTGTTGTTTGAGAATTACTTTTGTGACTACTGAAAGTAGGTACCAAATTGGTTTTGAAATCACAATTTACAAATGGACACCTGACTGCCTGGCGACTCCTTACATGTGACCCTAAAATTACTATGTAATTTTTCATTACAAACATCCCTGAAATCACAATTCACATGTAAATGTTGCATTCTGTATGTGTTGACACATTTTGTGTGGAAAGATGATACCTGATGACCCTGATGTTTTAAAAGAACAGATGCAGTCTCTGAAGAAACGGGGCCAATGGGCTCATTACCAACTGTGGTGTGTCTTGCGATGTCTCCGAAGAGTCTCTGCGTTGTGGTGTGAAAAGAAACAAAACTTGCGCTGCATCAGGCTGATTCACTAAGCTGAGGAAAAATATAAAATAAACAACTATTAGAACAAAGACAAGACTGATGGGGAAAATGCTACTACTATATGTAAAGAACACAATATATGAAACTGCAAACAAACAAGTAATGTTTCATTTCAACAAAAGCAGACGTGCCATCTCTTGTGGTCATCTACTACACTTAATGTAAACAAATACAATGACAATTAAATTTTTGTTTTTACAAGATTTTTTTCTAACTGCATTACATTGTAAATGTAACAACCAAGAAACAAACTGGTTAGCACACTTAGGCCATGTCGCCACATACATGGGTATTTTTGAAACTGAGGTTTTCTATGCGTTCTGGCCTTTCGTTCATATGTAAAGGACGT
>JBBPDH010199243.1:0-15259 GCA_037974565.1 Clupeocharax schoutedeni
CAGTGGGCCAAACCACTGTGAGGAAGGGGAGGGGGAGCAGGCAGTGGGCCAAACCACTGTGAGGAAGGGGAGGGGAAACTCAACTGTTTCTAAATGCATTTTACACAATTATTTTGGGAATACATACATACAATTTTTTTTTTTGGGGGGGGTGGGGGTGGGGTGTGCATCCCCCCTGCTCTACCCAATCTGCGTCTGTCTGTTTCCATGCAGGCCAGTGTGGTATTCAATCCCAGACCACTACATAGAGAACAAATGACTCGTGGACAGCAGAAAATTACGTAAAATATACTTTAATCAGTGATTTTTCTGCTTGATCCAAATGTTACAGGTCAAAATAGCGCACATCCTGTTAAGCACACATCCTGTTAGAAAAGATATATTCATAGGTTCATATCATTCTTAAAGGAGCATTGTCTACCACAGACATTAATCACATCACTGATGCAAAGCAGCTGAGTGGAAAAGGCAAACGGTGTGAGTCCAGATCTTATCATGAGGTCACTATAGTAATAAAAGGTGAGGAAAGAAGAGAGGAGCGGGATCGTGCTCGGCCACCGGAGCGTGGCTTCATTACAGTGTCCTCTAGTGATCATACACACACACACACACACTCACACATACATTCACACACATATACATAATCTTCCTACTTAATGCACATATGCAAGCAGCTGTGTTGGGCTGTCTTTGTGCCAGTTAGCCTGTACTCTGCCACACACAGTGCTGCATACTTCATAAACCCTGAGAAACAGTTAAAGGGGAAGTCCAGGTCCTTTAGTACAGAAGGTAAAGGCTCAGCAGGATGGCCAGTGCTGGAGAGAGAGAGAGAGAGAGAGAGAGGTTGAGTAACCACATGTAATAGTCTGCACAGTCATGCAAAAATGTTGCCATCAAATGCCATGTTTTGTGGATTTTCTAAATTGGAACAATTGGTTAAGTAAGGAAATGGTCCTCCTCTAAACCACGCCCCTCACATGCTCAGCAACACATACATTTTTAGACTCTTCTCATTCTAAATAACTGAAACAATAGGAAAAAGAAAGGGTGTAACTGAAAGAGAAGGCAAAGAGAGAGAGAGAGAGAGAGAGAACACTGGATCCTAAAATTCACATATATACATAAGTGTGTTCCCTGGAGAGGAGGAATACTTATTTTTGAGATGAGAGTATGTGGAAGTGTGTGGACTGAGTGGAGTGTGTTTACCATGAGCCAGCGGGTTGGTAAGGACATTAATGCCGGATGAGGTGGGATTTGAGGTTGTACTGGTGGTGTTGGTGCTGTTCAAGATGCCTGTGACGGTAGTCAGGTCAAGCGCTGACTGACTGACGAACTGCTGAAAGGGAGTGCCCAGGCTGCCGCCTGTGGAAAAGACGGGGTTTAGCCATGAAGACGGACATGCCACATTCCCATTCTAGTAAAGGGCCCAGCTGCATTTATTTGCCTCTTTTTATGCCTTAGAGTTAAACAGGCTGTTCTTCATTTTACCATTCAGGCTGATTTATGGAAAACAGCTCTGTTCTGCTAGGTTTACCTGCGTTGCATTTTTCCAACACTATGGCCGGATTGGTGAGACTGGAATAGGCAGGTATGTGGAAAATCGAATCACTTTTTTGGGTTTTCTATGATATGGGCCCTTTAAGTGAGTAAGGCAGACCTGAGACGGAGCCACTGAGGATGTAGACGTAGAAGGAGGTGGCAAGTGATCTGGTTGTGGTCAGAGTGGTGCTAGTGTTGAAGGTGCACTGGACGAGGGACAGGCTCGCGTTCCCAGTAGTGTTAGGAGTGGCTGCACCCTGGACTGAGTACACAGTTGCGCTCTAGCACAGAGAGAGAGAGGGAGAGATAGACATGAGTATGTAACTTAATGGAACAGTTCAGATCAGATGTCCACAGCACTTCACCAATCGATGTGTGATCGATCAGCCAAGACGAGTCCAGATTTTGTTACGTTACTTTAGAACGGGAGCTGTGAGGCTAATATCACTAACACTACCATTCCATAGTCACCCAAATCTTTAAAGCACATCCAGGTCTCCATTAGAGTGGAACAGCGTCGTGAACTTAGTTTAGGACACAGCAAGACTTACTGTGAGCGGTAAAAATGAGCTGAACCAGCCTTCGGCTACACAGTGAAGTTCATTTCTACTGCATCCTCTAGTCCGCTCCACCCTGACGAAGCGCTCAATGTGGTTTCAGTGGGTCCAGAGAAGTTTTGGAAAGTTTTGGGTGACTTGTGACTGTTAATGATGTTACTCTCGTAGCATTAGTTCTGAACTAAAGGAGAACCAATCTGGATTCCAGAAAGGTCTGGCCTGTTCTGGAGTCAGTGTGCATGTGAGAATACTGATGTGATGTTGAGCTCCTCACCACATTGCTGATAGTCAAGCCGGTCGAGGAGTTGGTGGCTGTTGTGAAGAAGAAGGTGTTGTTGATGTTGCTGGAATTGTATCCACAGACGAACACAATGGAGGGTCCCAGCTAGAAGAGAGAGAGAATGGAGCAGCATGGAAAGTAAATAAAAAATGCTAAATGTGAGCACCTAAACACTATGATGTCTTCTAAACAGGCAAGTGGCCTTTAGAAATACATGTAATTTGATGAAAAATATTTATATATACACACATACACATGGCATTTATAATATATAACACATAATATTGAAAGGTACAGAAAGTATTTGCACATTTGTTGATTGCTTTAGGGGTTTTTGTGTCTTTTTCTGAGCTTATGATTACTTCAGTAAACCTAATATCACACTTAACATTTTATGAATAAACCTTTTGCACAAACACCATTGGGGCCCTTTGTGTCTAGAACGAAGAATAATTGTGTGTCTAATAGGTGTCTTCCTTCATTGTTTGGTCAATCAGATAAAAAGCCCCGTTCCTACAGACACCCCTCCATAAGCAGGTGCCACCGGGTCTAACAGCTAATCCATGGCTTCTGGAGGCAACAACAAATGTTTCAGGCTAACGTGAAAGCTAAAGTCCGCTCTTCAAGAGCAGGGCTGGTGACCGCTGACAAGGAAGAACCTTCTTTGGCTCCCTGAAGAAGTGGGGAAACCAACAGAGGTTTTTGTACATGAGAACTATGAAGAGGAAGTAGAACAAGCACATCGGCAAGAACAAGTTTTGCAGCATTTTCTCGGCGTTTGTGGTATCGCTAGAAGAAAGGTGGTGTTGAGTGGGTGAGGGAGTGTCACGTGTGGAATGTAGTACCGCAGACTTGTTGGTGGACAGGCCCAGGCCCATGTAGCCGGGGGTTACGCCGCTGAGCTCGAAGAACAGTGTGGCGTTGCCCTGGAGCTGGGTGGAGGCGAAGTAGCAGCTACTGTTTGCTGGGTTACAGTTCACAGGGCACAGCTTGGTGGTTCCACATGCAGAGTTGGTGATGTTGCCCTGCCAGACGGAAAGAGGAGAGATCGTTAGCTTTAATCTCACGGATGTCACGTGGCACTGGGTAGAGTAGTCCTAATGTCCCTAACGGACCAGTTATGTCAGTTTTAAGACAAGTGGGTGGCTATAGAATCCTACTGGTTATACAGTACATTTTTGTTTGTATGGGATGAGCCCTGTTTACATCCTGTATGGGGACAGGATGTCCTGCTATTGGGGAGAGAAGATCTATGAATGGGAAGCTGTGTCCTGCTCTTACCGTGAATGCTGTCGAAGTGAATGACTGGCCATAAATGCGAGACACAGCACAGGCAATCACAAGAAACAACAGGAGTCGGGAGTCCATTTCTGCACACGCACACACACACACACACACACACATAGAATAGAGAATAAATATGCTGGATATATAATACACAGTAAACAAACAAGCACATCCACTGTCAGAATTGTTTTCATGATTTCAAAATGTGAGTCACTAAATGATGAAAGGATCAATAGCAACACTACATATACATATGTATGTATATATAAACACACTTGATCTTACTTTACTGTACACTGCTGTATCAAAAATTGTTCATTATGAATTTCAAAAACGAAACATGAGTTTTGATATGATAATGTCCTATAATATATATATATATATATATATATATATATATATTTATTTTTTTTATTACGAGATATCAACCTGAATACATCCATCCAGACACACGCACGCTTTATACCAATAAAACTAAAATCAGTTATGCGTTTGTCTAACAATGTCAACAATATAAAAGGAACACTATAATAAGAAAACATATATATATATATATTAAATTAAGCTTATTAACCTTTTGTAGATTACTTTTTACAAACAACACTTTCTATAAAATAGACTGCATCATGGCAACACATTCAAAATTGAATGGACTGTTAGGGGCAATTTGGCACTATAGGTATAGATACAAGTGTAGAGAGCTGAAAGCAAATATAGAGGCAAAACATGAACAGCAAAATAAAATACATGTTGAAAACGTCTTATTATCCCTCATATTATTTTATAGAGCATTTACCAAATATGATTTTATGGGAGACCAAATTCTTTCAGATTTTTTATTTAAATTAAACCTTAATTTCTCCAAAGGCAATAAATCAGAAATGTGTCTTGTATAATAGAATGGATTCAACAAATCAGAATTTTATTAGATTCCAAAATATCTGTATTAGTGTGTCTGGGTTAAACTGAATCTTGCACAGTTATAAAATACAATTTTAGTTAAGATTTACATTAGCTATAGAATATATATTATGTAGTATTTTGTTAAGTATGTAATATTTCCTGTTACCAGTCACAAACCAAAAGCAGTACAATCATTGAGTTGATTTGTTCTTTACCTGGTGTTGGTGGTTTGCAGCAGTGAGTCCAGTGGTGCAGATGCTTGCGGTAATGAAGCAGCACTACTGGGTTGTGCCTTTTAAACCCAGAGGGTGTGGACAAAGAACATCACGGAAAGAAGTAACAGGTTGTGAATGCAGAAGAGCAGGTTTATCCCTGAAATCCCCTGTTACTCTCAGACGGCCGTCTCTGGTTTATCGGCCCCCTTCATTGCAAGGCTGAGGGGTGACCAGATGCGGTTTGTGTTGTGAACCATCCTCGCAGAACAACAGACTGGTCCAGAGTGGTCCACCACTTAAACATCCAGAAACTGAAGGTTTAGAGGAGCACACACACTGTACATCAGTAGATAGACTCTAACCAAAGTGGAGCTCCAGAGGGAGGGGTTTCTGATAAAGTGGCCAGACAGCATATTTATTTAATAGACAAATTAAATCAACAAACTGTCCAAATGATTTAATGGCTCTCCAGGTCAAAGTACATTCTCTTAGGTTTCTGTCAGATCAAATTTCAGGCTTCATTAAAACATTCCCTGCGAGGTTTTTCCTGGTTCACAGCCTACAAAGGGTCCCCTGAAACACCAGCCTGGAGACAAACCAGCAAAGAATGTCTCCAAAAAAGAAGTAAATGAATAAACCACAATCAGCCTTAATCAAAATCGAGTACACTTCTTATAGAGACTGTTTTAATTGAGTGCACCTCCTAAAGGAACAAAGATATTTAGTGTCCAGACGCTTCTGTACTTTTAACACTGGGCCGATACAGCTGACGATGCTAACAACAGCAGAAGTCAACACTCACCCAAACAGCCTAGTCTGTTTTCATAACAGTACAGAATAAAACTTCTTTAAGACGTAGCGGATTTGTGTGAGTAGTTTAAGGCACAGTATGACTTACAGTGAGTTTTAAAAATGAACAAAATATCACTGTGTAGCCAGAATTCAGCTGTCGAACAAAAAGGCCCCACATCTGCAAGTGCAAGTCTGCCCCACTCTAATGAAGCATTTTCATGCTGTTCACACTGTGCACTCTGGTGTGTTTATGTGTGACAAAAACGGTCGCTTTACTCTACTTTTGTGATATAAATCTGGGGATGACCCTCTTGGTTTTTTGTTGACAGCAGCCCGATACCCGTCGCCTAGAATGAACTTCTATCTTATACAATAGTCGTCCTCACACCATAGCAGCCCTATAGGCATCACTGGGCCATCACTAATGTCTAAAATGAAATTGTTCGGAATGATACTTTAAGAATGAAGTTCTAGTAAAATGAACACAAAACACCCTCAGAAGGAGGGTCTCATGTACCCTACAAATCCAAGGACTGCTAGTGGCTCCTCTGAGGTTCTCTTGAAGAAGGTACTGTCCCCCCACTGCTCCCTGGGCGCTGTGTTCCTGGCTGCCCCCTGCGTCACTTGGTTAATGGCGTAAATGCAGCTAGAGAATTTACACTGTTTACAGTATGTGCTGTGGTGTGTTCACGTATGACAAAAATTGTCACTTTACACTTTACTTTTACACTTTACAATTTTTTTGCATATAGCGGCCAGATACCCATCACCGGGTATCGCTAGTCAGCCCTTTTTTGGCAAGGCCAGGCCCTTCAATTCAGAGGCGTTTCCTTAGATGGTAACGAAGTCTAACGTATGCAGGTGTCTTGCGCAATTCCAGAGTATCACAGCAGCTGAGCCAATGAGGGACTGGATTCCTCAGTGATGAGCCTCAATTCATGTGACCAGAGCTGTGCGGTCACATTCCTGTTGACTCTTACTACCATTATTTCCTGCAGCAACATAAAGAAGAACATCAGTGAAGAAGGCCTGACCCGAATATAACGCGGGGCAGATATCTGTCCACTATAACTACACTGCACAAAGACACTCATAAAGGAGAGTTAGTTGGCAAATAATGAGAAAAACCTTAAATGAAACCTATTTCATTAGACAAAAGCTGTGAACAATGAAGAAACCTTCCCAGAGTTCTACGTAAACTAACATCAGGAATAAAGTTCTAATAGAATTAATATCCAGAATAGTTCTAATAAAATAAACGTCCACAATGAGGTTAAAATGAAATCTAGAATTAAGTTCTAATAAAAAATATCCTCTAAAATTTAATTCTAATCACATTAACATCAAGACTGCCTGTGATGTCCAGTCCGCGTCCATCATGACTGCTGAAGCCGAGGCTCGTCCTTCTTGTCCTTGTGTTACATGGTTCTGTCTGTGCGGGTCCCTGATTTGCTCCTTGGCGCTACCATGATCTGGGTTGCTGGTCACTCATCTCCTGTTTGTCTGATTGTCTTTGTGTTCTGATTGTCTGAGTCTCGCCCCAAGCGTCCCTGGGTGTTAAAAGCATGCTGAGCCAGACACCCGGAGTGCTGTCACCATCCCTAGTCATGGTCTGCTCTTCCTCACTCGTGTCCTCCGATGAGAAAACGGAGAAGGAGAAGAAGGCTTCTACTATTGAATTTGTAAGTTCAGATCTCGCTCACACTTCCTCATGTAGCGGAGCTTCTGTTCTGGTTTCCTTCAGGACTCGTGGACTGGAGTCCAGATGCATCGTGGCCTGCCCTGCTAGAGGTGAAGATACCCTTGTGCCTGTAATAGGGAGTGACCTTCACCCAGAGTGAATAGGACGAGCCCGGAATCTGGCACTTTGGTCCAAGACTCATTATTTCATGTCCTGTTGCTCCTACAGAGCCGTGTTTTGTATTTCTCATTAAAACCCTTGTTAGTTTGATACTTCCTGCCCCATGGCAGACATGACAGGTGACAGCACCTCCACCTTTGGATGCAGCAGGAGACCCCCTCCTGCTTCATTCCACTCAAAGCTCTGCCCCTCACCGATTGAGTTCGCCCACACACTGGCATGACTCTGGCTACTGGACCCTAAGTCCGGGTTGGAGGGACACCTGCCCATGTGCCCAAATGGGTGTAGTCCAACCGGACATCTTATAGGTGGTAAAAGTGCTGGGAAGGGGGCTTGTCAATATCTTCTGTTTATTGTTTAACTTCATAGTCTGATTAGGTTTATTTTATTTACTTAGCTACCGGGGTTGCTGTTCAGTCCGCTTCCGTCCTGCCCCCAGCAGTCTGGGTGCTGAAGCCCTTTACGTCCCCATGTTTCTTTTTGGGTTTGACTAACTAGCTCCCTGAACTGGAGTCCAGATGCATCGTGACCTGCCCTGCCAGAAGTGAAGATACCCTTGTGCCTGTAATAGGGTGTGACCCTCACTCAGAGCCAGGAGGAAGAGCCCGTAGTCTGGCACTGTGGTCCAAGACTCTTCATGTCATGTCATGTTGCGCCTACTGAGCCATGTTTTGTGTTTCTCATTAAAAACCCCTGTGACTCCCTGCATCTACATCCTCATTCCCCATTGCAGACATGACACTGACATTATAAAATTAAGTTAAAAAAACATCCAGAATGAGATTCATGAGATTCAAAATGTAATAAATTCCCTGATTGACATGCTAATATCCAGGATGAAATTTTAATAAATTCTAATGCAATTTCTAATAAAACTGTACTGAATTCTAATCTTAATTTAGTCTGACCTCCTACATAACACTAACTGTAATGTTATTTTAACCTCAACCCAAAACCTAATCCTAAGACTAACCCTGGTCCTAAACCTAATCTCACTGTTAATCCTAACCCTGGTCCCGGTGGGCACAGTAATACTAATCTTTCATTCGACCACAGTTGACCTGATCCTGTATTCACAAAGCTTCTTAGAATTCTCTCAGACAGCTCCTATCTTAGCCTAAAAGTCCTATCTGGGAGTCTTAGACCAAAAGTGATTTAGAAAACTTCTTAGAGCAACTCTGAGTAAGGAAAGTACAAAAACTTTTATCTTAGTGAGGAGGCGTGGTTGACCCCGCTGCTAGGGATGATGCAGCACATCAAGGACTGTGATTGGTTGTTAAAAAACGAAAAATTGTTAAGGTCCTAAAATGGACTCTTGGTAAAAATAGAATATATGATATTAGAATAGACAGTGAAATCATAAAGGGTGTATATAAAGAAATTGTATAATCGTAACGACAGGCTACTTTATGCAAAGTCACTCTTATAGGCCAAATATATTAAACTTAATTAAAATAACCAAATGTTATAAAACTGTGTCTACTTTTAAAGCAACCAGTTTCCACGCAGCAGTTACTATAGTTACGGTCTTACATTTATTTTCCACTGATTTTATTACTTGTAATTCATTTCAAATTGATTGGAGCAAAATGGCTCAACTTTTACCAATGAACATGATTAGAGTCTGTTTAAGATGCAGTTTAGGACGGTAAGTAGCCAACAATCCAAGAGAGATGTAAGGAAGTAAAAGCAAAAAAAACAAAAAACAAACTGGACAGAAGAGCAGTGTTTACTTTTAGCTCAGTTAGTCGAAGAAAATAAAGCAATTTTAAAAGGTAAATGTGGCTCCGGTGTCACAGCTCCAGGAAAGAGGCAGCCCTGGAAGACAATCTCCCAGCAGATAAACTCCTCTGTCCCTCTGGTTGTGCGCACTAGTGAGAAATGTGAAAAGCCATTTTGTCCTCTGCTATAGAAACTCTTAAGCCTCAAGTCATCCTCTCTACTCTTAACAAATTTTACCTTAGGAGCTGTTTATAGAGCCAAGATGTTTTGTGAATCATTTTTATCTTTATGTGATTTAGCAAGACTTCTAAAGATAATTTAGCAAAACTGCAGACTTAGGGGTTAGAAAGTGATCATACACTGTAGGCGCCTAGCTGATGTGCTCGAGGAGCCTACTGTGACCAGCAGAACCCGGTACAGTATGCAGTAATGAGTGACATTTTGGAGAAACTATCTAATATCTAACCATGTATAAACATACCTGTGAAAACATGTTGCTGTTCACAGCTTGACTCCTCCTACTCTTACGGGCCAAAACTGGCAATTAAATTCGCACTCAGTGATATAAACACTTTGGCGAGTTCTGAAACTCACAAAACCTGATTTACTAGAGCATGTGAACAAAGCATGGGCAGTATAAAAAAAAACACAACACAAATACTGACTGTAGCAATTTAGCCCTACCCTACTACATTGACTAAACGTAGTGTTTTGAATCACAGTATCAGGCAGCCATCCAAAGCAGAGTTCATTTGTATATGTCAGCATTAAAACCACAGTAACCAAAAATACCCTGTATACTTCATCAACTGACACGCAGAGACGGCTCAGGACTGTTTTTGGTAAATATAGTTGGCCTAAACATACAATGTGGCCTTTTGAACGAGGACGTTTTTCTAAATTCACCAGTTTTTCTAAATTCCTGCATAATTATGCGATTAACCTACTATGTGATTAAGTCAGAACTGGTCACAGTGACGGCGAATGGAAGCAGACATTCGAAGTCTCTAAAAACTTCCCTCACAGAAAGTTTTTCCATGGTTCAAATTCACTGCCTGATCTCTGAGACGACGTTGTACTAGTTTTGAGAAACTTTTGGTCTGAAAAAAGCTTCTCAAATGGTGGAGGGATACATGCAGGGTGATGTGAGGCAAAATAGTCCCCCCAAAAAACTGGTTTAGTTCCGATTTGGACCTATTTTACCATCAGCAACATTCCATATAAGCCCTCGGAGACAACTGGAGCTACATTGGGGGTCTATAGTAAATAAAACTGGTTTTTTTTGTTTGAGATGTCTGATACCATTCACCAGCACTGTGAAGAAATCTGAGTCTCTTCACTGACACCTAACATCCTCTGAAAGACTTTGTTTACATCTCAAAGACTGAAACATGAGGAAATTGACAGAGTTTCTGGGTAACATCTGACTTACATTCTTCAGTCATGGACTCAAGTCTGCACCCGTTTCACCTTCATGCGAGCATAATTTAAGGAGCCCAGCTTATATTTTTTCTTGTGGTTTATTTTCATATGAACCGCTATAGTCTAAATATATTAAAATGTTGACCAAAAAACTGTCATAACTGCATAGCGATCGATGGAGCTACTTGTAATGAGTTAGGATGTAATAAGGATGCAGGAAATATAACCAAGCAAATGCGAAGTGTGACTGATATAAAACCAGTGTTCTGAGACTCCAAAATTGTTTTTATACGCAAATAAAGCATGTGTTACAAATGCACTACAGTGGATTTAAACCAACTATCTTCTGATTCTCATCACTCGATGCCCTGCATCTTATCACTGAAATACTGAGGCGTTAACTCACTGTCTCTTACCAAGCCATTTATGGATAAGCACAGCTCAGTGTGCCTCCACATTCGCGGGCAGATTATCTTTAATTAAACCACAACAAACAGCGGCACGTGTCTTTTATATATTGACATGAGTTTTAGTGTCCTGAAGTCTGTTTAGGACACTGCAGAGTTTTTTCTGTTTAGGACAATATGTCACAGACATATTTTTAATGGAATTGACCATACACTCTCTTTCCCCATACATTACGGAGGTGACTCGACCAGAAAAATATGTGCCCCCGATCAACTGCCTGATAACCTTAACACCAGGAAGTCTTCACAGCTCCAACACCAGTGGACAAAATGAAGAAGCAAAAGGCCATGAGCCTAGAATACTGCTAAGTTATTTAAATCAGTCGACTGAACCACTGCATTTGGAGAACAGACCTCTGAGGAACTGGACGTGTGACACGTGGTGAGAAGAAGAGCACGATATCAGGTCCACCGAAGGCCTTCTGAAGGCTAAACAGGTAAACAAGCAAAGGAGACCATTAATAAAAGATTATTCCGGCGTCGGCTCTCAGATGGTTTGGCCACGTGTAGGTAGACACACACATACACACACACACTCACGCAAACACACTCACACACGCATGGGCTCGCTCTGATTTTAGATAAGTCTGATGAACTTAAGGCATCTTAATCAGTTTGAGATCTGGGGAATCCGGAGGCACCTTGTAGTCTTTGTGAAGTTCCTCAAACTGTGTGTATGTGGGGAAACACATTTTTGTTGGACAGTGGTGTGCGCTTACCTGTCGAGCCAAAACAAAGCAATTTTATTGGTACACAATATCTGTTAGCCAACTGTGTTCAAGCTAAAATGCTAGTAATAATTAAGGCTTGTAATTTTAAGTAAAGAAATGAACTAAATCTTTTTTACTTGTTTATTTCCGCAATGGATTCTAAACATTCAGTCCATCCATGTGTGTGGAAGAGGAAATAATTTACGGTCTGAATGTGGAAAAGAAAAATTATCGCCATGTGTCAAGTTACTATTTTCTGGAATTAAACACATTTTTGCCATGTTTTTCTAGTTGACACTATCACAGTGTGACAGTGTGACTCAACACCACAGGAGAGTTTGTTCACAGAACCGCAGAACAGTTCAATCGTCAATTGAAACCTACAGGTTTGGTGACATACTTGACTGGTTCCTCATTGAGATGAATGTGAGCTGGGTGTGGCTGCAGTTGGCAATCAGGGATGCCTGCATGCTCTGGCATAAGTCAGAATGATGTGTGTTATAAGGTGGGGCCTCCATGGATGGGACTGGTTTGTCCAGACTGTCCCACAGATCCTCTACTAGATTGATATCTGGGGAATCTGGAGAAATTCATGGGGAACCATGAAATATGCAATGTTCCTCAAACTGGTCCAAAAGCCTTTCCTTGAAGGGGTGACTTTGACCTGGCCTGATGTTTAGGCACCCAGAACACACTGCCACCAACTTGGCTTCTTCCTGTAGTGCATCCTGTTGGCATCTCTTCCCCACATAAGAAACACACAGCCCCATCTGTATGCTGTACAAGAAAACGTGATCGTTCATACCAGGCCACCTTCTTCCATCGCTCCATGGTCCAGTTCTTGTGTCAGTTGTAGGAGCTTTTGGTGGTGGATAGGTGTCAGCATGGTCTGCAACTACACCGCATGTTCTAACCAGACGGGCTAGCCTTCACTTCTTACACCCTTCACTGAGCTTCATGTGTTCACAACTAGTGGTGTGCGATACCACAAAATTTGGTATAGATCCGATACCAAGTAAATACAGAGCCAGTATCGTCGATACCGATACAATAATTTTTTTTTTTACTTTTTAATAAGGTGCTAAATCTGAATGGGTTTGCTTGTCCTTTATGTGTTTTTGAGATTATTCCTTTGACAGAATTTGAGCAAAGTTTGGTATAGAAAAATTCTTTATTATCATAATAACAATAACAATTGAACAATAACACTTTTCTTAAAAAAAGAAAGAACACAAAATTGTCACACCTAACTACAATACAAATAAACAATAAATAAAACAATAATTATTAAAAATACATTTTAAATAAACAATTAGTGAAAATACAACCAATAAAGTGCAATTAAAATACCCCCCAAAGAAATATAAATTGTTAAATCTATAGCATATATATCTATCTGTTGCTGAAATATAGTAATCATCACAGTTAACACAAAAGGGTAATTATATTAAATCTATACCGTATTATATGCAATGTATGTTTCAATTCCAGTAAATTTATTCACTTAAATAACACCTTTCAGAGGGATAAATGTATTGCATCTAGGTCGTAGCATAACTTATACTTTTTGAGCTGGCTGAAGTAACAAATGACACTGCACTTTGAAAATTTATATTAATTAATGCCGAAAATTTCTAAAATATCACTTCCTCCACAATTATCAGCCTTTTTACAAACAAGACAGCTGGCTGTCATTTCATTTTCAGGCTGAAAATATAGACACGGCGGTCCTTTTCCTCTCTGCCATCTCTCTCTCTCTCTCTCTGTATGTTCTCTGCGCCGTCCGTCTCTCTCTCTCTCTCTCTCTGTATGTTCTCTGCTCCGTCCATCTCTCTCTCTCTCTCTCTCTCTCTCTGTATGTTCTCTGCTCTGTCCGTCTCTCTCTCTCTCTCTCTCTGTATGTTCTCTGCTCCATCCATCTCTCTCTCTCTCTCTCTCTCTCTCTCTGTATGTTCTCTGCTCCATCTGTCTCTCTCTCTCTCTCTCTCTCTCTCTGTATGTTCTCTGCTCCTAACTTTGATATCGATAATATCGATATTCGGATCGATCTGCACACCACTACTCACAACTCTGTTGCTGGTTCACCAGTTTTCCTTCTTTGGTGCTCTTTGTTAACCAAAATAACAAAACAAAAACAAAAACCACAAGCCATACACGCTTCGGACACCTTGTATGCTGGTTGGGGATTGCCAGGGTCTGAGTGGCCTCGGTTCACTGCTCCGGTCCACAGCAGCAGTTTGTCTGTACCAGTCTCCCCTCCTGCGCTCTCCGTGCTGCCCGATCGGCCTCGGTGCTCCCTACACCAGCCACAACTGGGTACCTGCAACACAGAGAGGGAGAGAAAACAAAGCAGGCACAAAAAGAGTCCCGTGGCTGCTGCTCCCAGGGTTGATACGGCTTCCGTCTGGACTTGGACCACCGCACTGTTGTCCACTCACTTCAGAAAGCCCAAACTCAGTCCATGCAGCAGCCAAAGTCCACCCTAAAATCCCAAACTGTTTGGTCTATTCAGTCCGAGTTTTTCCCCAAGCCTGCCTGTCTACTGTATGTGCTTGACGGCCATGTTTTTATCCCACTTGAGGACCCGCTCACTGTCCATGGCGCTGCTTGATTACAAAGACACCACAGGATTTAAAGAGACAGCACCCCCATAACAAACGTAAAAAAGAAAAACATCAATACAGAAGAAAAAGTACAAACTCAACCCTTAAATAGCCCAGACACAAGGGAGCCCATAGGGCAGGTTGACTGGCCCTAGAAATAAAACTGCACTAAACTTTGTAACATAGGTTAATGATAGGCTCTTGCTGTGACATTACTGTTAGCATTAGCACTAGGATTGTGAGCTGGTCTGCAGAGGTGGAAAGTAACAAATTACATTGTCTCACGTTACTGTAATTGAGTAGTTTTTGTGAGAAATTTGTCATTTTTAAGTGGTTTTTGAAATAGGTAATTTTACTTAAACTAAAGTACATTTCATTTACAAAAGAACATTTTGATTGGCAGTATGGCGGCCTTGCGGTCAATCACATGTGAGGATTTAGGATAATACCATTATATGACAACAGAGTGGGCGGCATACGTGAAAGTGGAGCATCTGTCTGTAGACAGCAGTGAGGAGGAGCGTGTACCTGCGTCCGAAATCACATACTTGCCTACTATATAGTATGTGAAAAGCAGTATGCGAGGCGAGTAGTATGTCCAAATTCGTAGTATGGGAAACAGTAGGCGAGAAGTTCCCGGATGACCTACTGCTTCCGGCCAAATTCTGTAGTATGCATTGGCTGGACACTGCACTATCCCATAAGGCAGCAGGAGACGCAACAGCAGATTCGAAAAATGGCGGAAAATGGAAACTTTTCAAGTGTACCCTTATGAAACAAACGTATATTGCAATATACTAGAATTTATATTGCAGTATATTAGGTAGAGTTGGATGTCTCGAGACCACTTTTACGTGGTCTTGGTCTTGTCACAGTCTCGACGGTCTTTTGTCTTGGTCTT
>JBBPDH010199326.1:0-15245 GCA_037974565.1 Clupeocharax schoutedeni
GGTTAAATGCAGAGGTTGAATTTCGTGCTGTTCACACTGTGTGCAGTGGTGTGTTCACGTATGACAAATCTTCACTTAAATGTAAGATTTTAGAGGCATTGAACTCTTTAGACCACCACTGATGTGATCAGTTGTGACTTGGAAAGATTCGTTTTTCTTTGTTGTCTTTGCCAGTATGAACTTTTCTTAATGACAGAAAATCTGTGTTATTAGTTTCAACTTGAAATGAAAGTTAAATATTCTTTCCGTTCATGTCCAGAGGCTGACCTGCGCATTGGAGAGCTGCAGTGGGGGGACAGTGGAGTTTACTACTGCAAGGTAGTGATCGCCGATGACCTGGAGGGCCCAAACGAAGCCCAAGTGGAGCTCATGGTTCTGGGTGAGTCATGCAACAGCAACAAGCAGCTACCATGTACAGGAAATGTACAGGGAGCAAACACAGGAAGGGAAAGCTTGCCAAGTATCTGCTTAGATGCAAACTTTAGTCCTCATTTTTTGTTTTCACCGCTTAAAAAGCAGATTTAAAACAGTCAACAGGCAAGTCTGTGAAACAAGGCGTGTTGGAATGTAGCTAAAATTAAAATATCACCATATTTTACACGTGAAGGAGAAGTCCACTGATTTTTCTAAATTCTTTATAATTCAAACATAATTCTACATAATTCAAAGAGATCCACAGCATTAATATGGCCATTTTATTTACTATCCAAAATGAAATGTAAACCTACATATTTTTATATAGAATGTTATCAGTGCATGGAACCGGAATCAAAATGCACAGATTTGCAGTCTGTGGTTTAGCTTATCAGGTTTGTGGACCACATTTTTTATCTTAGTGCCAAACTACATAGGCCCATCGCTGTTGTACATTCAGAGAGCAGAATTGATTGATCAATAGAGATTTTTTACAGTAACAGCACACTGGATTAGTAATACAGGTGGGGTCCAGATACAACCCGTTTTTTTGAAACAAGCCCAAATGAGCAACTTGCTGACGTTCTGGGAGAAGCTGTTGCTGAATGGATATGTCACCATTCTAAGTGCAACCGATAAGCATGTCAAGTCAGGGAGATTTATTGTCATTTCAGCTATGTACACAGCACACAACTAGACAAAACAACGATCACCCAGGACATCTTAACTTAATCTGTGATTTCCCCTTTTCTAAAGTGTTGAATTGGCTTTGTTGACTTTGTGTCCATCAGCTTAGTTTTGACTTTCAGTTGACTTACTTCTGGCAACTGTTGTGTTGATATATTTAACGTGTGTCACTTTTCTCAGTGTACTTACATTGTGTTCACTCCCACGTATCAATAATCTCTTTATTTCTTAATAATGCAAGAAAAAATGGCAATGCAGTGCGTATTGCTGGATTCTCACCTCAGGCAACAGTTTTAGAGTAAACAAACATTTATGTACACATTGAAATTAAGTAAACTTACCATCACTCAGTGAGAAATGCACTCTGTTTTCATAACAAGAACTAGATTTTAAAGTTTTGGTGAGAAGATTCTGCTGTTAGCAGTCTGAAAACACTCTGGGAGAGCATTTGAAGACACTACTTTGACTTTTTCTCACATCAACTGAGTGTACAATGAGGCCCATTATCATGTTGTATCTCCCCGCACACAGTTTCAGTCGACCATTACACAATCGCTGTAGGCTGGAGGAGGGCTGCGAGGCACCCCTGTCTTTCACAACCCCAGTGAATTATGGGAGCAGCTTCACAAAGGTCTCGCTGGGAAACCACTGTGCTTCGCTTGACAGAATGATTTGTTCCGCGGCCTCAAAGTCACTAATCTTTGATGTGAATTTACTTTATACTTTTTTCTTTTGTGGAAGGCTTACAGTCACACAGGTCAGCCAGTTGTGTGATTCGAGGCTTCTGGACTTTAAAACACTTCAAAATGAAGCGTTCAGCCCTCTTGAAATGTGAACTGCAACAGCTTTTAGAGATCTTTTTGCATTGGTTTAACTTGTGTTTTTTTTTTTTTTTTCCAATAAACTAGCTAGATAATCAGTTCTGTTACCGAGTACATTGGTTTGGACTAGTTAAGTTGTTAATAGAAATTAAAAGCATAAAAAGGTGAACTTAAAACGTGGGGTGTTCAAAAATGCTATTTCAATAACATTCAGAGTAGTTTGATATAAAGTAATTAATTGCATTAATGAATTAAGGGACAGAGCATTTTCCATCACAGCCACTCTGAATGGCTTTATTTACATCTTTTATTAATGCAGAAAGCCAGAAAACTGATTTCCCCCTTTTTATAAAACGGTTTGCATTCAGTGGACTACATTTATGTCCACATTATCACAGATTGTCCATTAGTGGACTATTAATGCATGTAATACATTTCTAATTAAAGTCCGCATTTGAATCTAGTACATTCAAGGCATCACTTTTCTCAGTGTGCTCCCATGCGTTGGTGGTGCTGTGCCTTGATTTTTTTCATGACTGCAACAAAGTTTTGTGGTTTACTGAGGAACATGCTGCTGCTAGTTGTGCTGTAATGCATTTTTTGGGGTCAGAAAACACACAGAATAGTTTGAAACATGGTGGAATTCCCTTTTAATGCTAAAAGATAAAATAATAAAAAATGTAAGCTGTAAACTTCATTAGTTCTTCATTAGTTTCATAGGTGTACAGAGATGGATAATTTGTAGATGTAATAATCAGTATTGGCATTCTGTAAAAAATTCTAGATTGTTCCAATCTAATGTCTGTTTGCTTTTTCTGTATTGTACACTCTTATTACCAAAGACAGTCATTTCAATATTTTCCCCTGTACTTTGAAAATATGCACCAGAGTTCATTGTCTATAGCAATCAGTTTAATTCTAGAGATACTTTGTAAAGTGTAGTACATTCTTTAGTGACTAATTTAAAGCTGAAGTGGCTCAAATAAAAATTGAAACACTGGATTTGATTTAAAAGGCAATTTTTTTCATAGCCTGTTCAATTCAAGGCTTTTAGTTTGTTAAGGTAAGTTTAAAACAACTAAAGCATTTTTTAGGGCTGTCAGGCTTTGAATAAGGCTGTAGTTCTTTGTGTGGACTCACAAAAGGCACGTACTGCGTGACACTTATCACGTAATAGGCAGTTGTGATTTGAACACAGACAGGCCTAAATATGGCAGCCGCTTTACACTCTCACAAAAGCCTCGAGACGATGTCATACACGAGGCGACGAAGGCTGATTGGGGGCCAAATGTGCTCATAGCTGAGCATCACCCACTTGTGGAGGTGCTCCCATGGCAACAGAAGGGCTTTCTGTGTCCACCAGTGAAGAATGACGCCAGAGTCTATTGTACAAGTGTGAATGCGAGAACAAGAAAACGAGAAAAGCAGAGATGGGTCTGGTGTCGTGGCATTGTGTTTATTTCCTCACTTTTGTTTATTGAAATTTGAATTTTCATTGCATACAAAACACTTCACATTCCCTTTGATTTTATTTGGGTTGGATATAATATGTACTATTTGAGGACATAGAATGTAATGCTTTCAAGCCACTGCACATAAATATAAGGTCAAATACAAAGCACTGTGTTTTGTGGAGTTTTGGGGCTCCATACAATGCCTTTGGGATGGCATTTGTGATCTAGAACTAATCTAACTTCAGTACATGCTGCTCTTGTGGCTGAATGCAATCAAACTCTCCAGGGCTCTAGGCAAAATAAATAAATAAAACATAATCTCTATCAAATGTGATAAATAAATTAAAAACATCACGAAAAATCACAAAATTGACTAAATTGTTGGCAAAGTAAAGCACTGTTTCTCGTGTAGTTAGTTTATTTTTCTTATATTTTAGAGTGCGCTCTGTAACAGGTTGCAGGCCGTGTGAACAATGCTCTCAATAGCAATGTGTCTGTCGCAAATAATCTGTTTGAGAGCCAAAATAGCCGAATCATCTTGGTGATCTGATCCAAATGGGCCGAAATTCCCATCACTAGCTCTTGATCGAGCCTCACTATTGGCGACTGAAATGAAAAAAAAAAAAAAACTATTTAGTCGCAGAGGCGACCATTCTAGTCTACCCTCACAGCAATGTTCTGACATCTGGTGTAAGAACTTCCCAGAAGAGTAGAGCATGTTGTTGCAGCAAAGTCGTGACAAATTTGCTATTAATATTCTTGATTTCGGCAAAATTTCTACAATATATATGTACAATTCATTAACTATGATAATTCTACAGCAATACAAAGTGTTGTTACATATAAACATTCTTTAATTCATTCATAATTCAAAACATTCTGAATTAATTCATTATAATTACAATAATAATAATGAAGACTACATGGATATCCCATAAAAGGTACACTGAGAATTAAATGGTATATTCCTGTCATTCTGGAAGAGGAAAAGACTGTAACTCCTTCACAGGCTGGTTTGTTTATTTATTTCATTTGGGTAATTGCTTGAAGACAGTTTACACTGGGAGAGGCTGCAGATGAGCTGATAAAGCATGATTACGGTATGTGGTAATGACCACTGGACCATATGCATGAGAACAGCACTAAAGTGTTTAAACTGTATGATGCATTTAGCTTGTGTTCATATCACTAAAATTGGCTTATTGTTTACCAGCAGTAATGTTTGCTGTATTGTAATTACACACTAGCTACAATGATCCTTAGCTAGAATAAGTCAATATCATTAGTTCAGACCCCCCTAGACCATCTACATTTTTGCTTCATTCTTATGGATTGTGAACCAAAAATGTGGACCGCCTAGTGGGTGCTGTGGACTGGTTTGAAGACTACTGCCTTAATGAATGTACACAGTGTCCTTACAAATTTAATATAATAACAATAATTAATTCATGTAATAGAAAGGTTGATTAAATATCCTGTGTTGCCATTAATGCATGAATAGACAGCATATTTTACTTCAATTATTAACACTATTTAAAATATATAAATGAATACAGTATATATTGAAAAATCAGTTATATGATCTGATATTTAAATGGTATGTTCTGTAATACTAAGACGGCAAACCGATATAAGATTAACGAGTGAGCGGGACTTTTTACCCAGACTCACGCAAATATATGCTTTCGGTTAATAATAAATACACTATTCTTAAAGGGGGCATTGCACAGTTTTCTTACTAATACTAGGATACGTGAAGACACCTTCATAATAACGAAAACACATCACTAAAATGACAACACCTGACACAGAGATAATAGACACAAACATACACTGATGTCAAAATAAGAGTCCTAGACACAAAAAAAAAAAATAAATTGCAGCCTCTAGCGGACGCTCTGTGGATGTCACAACATGTTACAATATTTAGTTTGTGAACCAAGTTGAAACAGCTAAACAGTATTGTAATGTAAAACTGTTGGAAATGTGTAGTTCAGTGATTTTATTAAATGACATGAGACACATTAAAAGTGTTGCACAACTGCTTGTTGTTTACAGTCTCCCTGATCTGAGTTTCTGTCTCACCCCTCGTCACCAGTGCACGTTTTTAGCCTGAAAAGCTTTCTGTGTGCGGGGGCTACAAAAGTTTTTCAGCCTTGTGTCGGAACAGCGATTTCTTACACTCTTTGTGCAGTCGTGCTAATAGGAATTATATCCCTGACCTCAGCAGTTCACTTCGCCATGGTGCCAAGCACTGAGAGCGAATTCCAAGCTCTGGCTGAGTTAAGCCTTTCTGGCTCTGGACTTAGAGCAGCTCTGCCCAGGAGGTCCTCAGCTGAGCCCCTTTCCTGTCTGTCTACTACAATTTTGTAGGTTATTTTGGTGGGGAAATCGGGGCAATCTGTACTGACTGACACTTAAACAAGAGAAATATAAGAATTAAGGGTAAACCACTGTGTTTGAACCTGTGCTGAAAATTAATCAGTAATACTCTAAGCCTACAGACTTTCTGCTGCCTTGATAGCTTGTGCTTATGGGAATGGATGCCTCCTAGATTAAGGGTTATTCCCTGCTTAAACCTGTTCTAATGTACAGCCTGTAATCGTGATGAAGTCTGCCAGTAGAGTAGTCCATCCAAACAGAGTACAGCAAAAATGAATCAGCATGTGCAGTGGAAACCCACATAAGTTAGCAAAACTCATAATAATTAAGGCATATCTGTCAATACTTACCTTCTATTTTTATTAGATTAGGATGACAGGTTGTCCTTATTTTTGGATCCACTACACATTCAGAACTGATTTCATATTGCTAAAGGTATAATACTGATTTGTTCAACCATAGCAACAACAAAAGACCACTGTCCACTTCTGCTCAGAGCGGTAAAAAATCTATGAATATTCTGCTTCATTAGATTGTGTACCAATGCAAATTCAAGTGTAAAGATTCAGCTAATGAAAGAGTATAGATTGAAAGCCCCAAATAGTGCTTTTGCCACACTATTAAAGGGTTAAACCCAGCCCTTTATTGGCTTTTTCATGCTTTGACCCAGCAGCTCAGAAGAAATCAGGACCAGTTGCTGAAAAACAGTTGGGTGGCTGCCTGTAATTCCCGCAACCTTAGTTATGAATCACTCAAAGGCACTGGCCTCATGCAACCTCCCTTGTTCTGCTCACACTTTCCTGAACCAGTGTTCATACAATCTTCCTCCTCCAGCTGGGAGTTATGGTCAGTAATATGTTATTAACAGATAATGTTCAGCTAGTGGACAAATAGAGACATGTGGGAGGAGAAACAGAAATATGTAAGAAGTGATGAAGAAAGGCACTCTCAGTACACTTCATTAGAAACTCCTAGCTTTCGTCGACCTTCACCTTTAAAATATACAGAGATTGTTAGAGACTGCTGTCCATTTGTTGGCATGTTTGTGATCCTAGTCGTCCTCTAACTCAGTCTTTTATAGTCCAGTGACCAACAGCACTTCACAGTTTCCTGCTCCAACTCGCCTGATCTAGTTGATGAAGGGGTCCATGATCAGTTGATAAAAGTGTTATATCAAGCAGTTCATGAAACCGTGCAGTGCTGTGGGTTGCCAGGAACAGGATATGCTTCACATTCAGCTTGGCTCATAAGCTGGAAGTTGCTGCTTGGAATTTTGACCTCAAGCGAACTGGGAAAACACAAAAATGCGGCAGAAAACCGAGTACCGTTAGCAACAAGTTAGCCAGCTTGACAGTAGTGATATAACTTCTAAAAGCAGGCATCTTTGTGGTCATTGTTATAGATTTAACTGTCTGCTTGTTTTTCACAGCAAATCTGATTTAATAATAGAGAAGTAATTATTGATTAATTAATGATTTGCCATGTTGATTTGACATCATTGGCTTTTCCCTGCTGTATGTCTGAGTTTGGACGTCTAGTTACATACAACATCAGAAACATCACTTTATCAGTGGCGATTTTTTGCTCTTGGCTGGATAATTTTGGGAGGAGACCACACGCAAACTATTAGCGAAATGTGCGGAAACTCCAGCAACACTACAAAAAGTAGTTTATCTGTCTATCCTGAGATATGGGATGTCTACATTACTTGCTCTACACAGTTCTCACACACAAAGCTGCAATGTTGAGAGTTTGCCCAAGCTCTTGTAGTTACATGGTATGACTCTTAGATCATAAAGTAGAAATGGCTGTGGATAATGATACAGATGAGATTTGAACATGTGCATTATGTCAATTTCCATAAGTGTTAAGTCAGTCAAGACACTTTGAATGATAGTTGTTCGTCTGAAATGATCTCACTGAATAGCTGTAATCATGGCTAACAGTCAGTCTTCAGTCGGTGAATATATGGTTGGACTGTGATACTGTGCAAGTGGACCTGCAGATTTATTGGAGACCATATTAGAGCCATTGCATGTCCAGTGTCATATAAATGGCATAGAAACGTATACTGGTATTTGTGTTACACGACAACACTGATTTTAATGGTTAATGGTATTGATAGATAATAAGCCATATTAGATAAACATGGCATACCAAGAGTGAGTAACATAGCAAATATGTGTGTTTGCGGTTCATTGAAGAAGCAACATGCTAACCCTCGCCCTTCCAGCCCTTCCTTCCGAAGCCATTAGAGGTAGCCAAATCAAACTCTTTTTGAATAAAATGTTAAAGAGGAGTCGTTTTTAATGAAAGCTGAGTCAGGCCTGTAATTAAATGAGGTCTACCATTTTTTTGCAAAGGGGTCTTCATCCAGTTTCATATTAATTTGTGGGGTTTACAGCTTGTGTGAAGTTGTTGCTTGTGGTGATTTTTGTTTTCTGATAAGTTGGAAAGGACAGAAAGAAGCAGTGCTTCCACACAATGTCAAAAACAACATAAATGCACTGTATGATGCGCTGTACTGCATAAAATCCAATTCCTGAGAGCTTCCTCAGGAAGCGTGGATTCATTACAAAGAGTTAACATGAATCAGATTTCTTCCTAAACATGACATATTTCTGAGAGAAACATCTCTAAGCTAGTTGAGCTTTTCACTTGATGATCGCTGGGGGTGCTGCGAGTGAGAGAGAAAATGATACTATTGGTTAATGATATTTTTCCCCACCCATTGGTGCACAGTGATCTAATCGAGCACTGTGTGTTTTAGTGGTGGGTAAACCCACACTTGTGGTGGTACTCTGATGAAAAATTATCTTTGACATTATATAATGAATCAGATATTATATGACAATTGGTATTAACTAACAAGGTGAAGCTGGTCCATTTTGATCTTAGGGTGATCTGATACCTGCATTTCTTTAGAAATATAAAAATACCGCACACAATCTTTAACACTGTCACGCATATAGTCACTAAATGCATTTGGTAACACACTGCCTGCTCCGTCTTCTACAGGTGGGTCGTCTGATTCTTCCTTGCTCTCTTAAGTATCCCTGCTGCATGCACCTGCCACCACTTTCTTCTCAAATCACAGCTTGCACTTCTCTTTGCTGATTTATCCTTTTCTTCCTCTGTCCGTCACCTTGTTCCTCCTCCTCTCTCGATCTATCTCTCCTTCTCCCTCTCTCTCTCTCTCTCTCTCTCTCTCTCTCCAGGTCAGATAGGTGTGGCTGACGATCTCCTGCCTGAGTTTGATTTGGAGATTATGCCAGGTATGGGTTCCCCAACCTGTCCCAAAGTCACCCTGATTGCCTCACCTCCTTCATAACTGCTGTGATCTTACCAGTCCATCATCACCTAAGCAGAACCTAATTGCCACACAAGAGACCAACCATTTCAGTTCATGCTTTTTCATCACTGGCACTAATGAACCATTCTGAGAGCCAAAAAATCCCCAGACGTCACCAAGATGCGTACATGGCTAATGTAGCTAACAAATAATGAAAGCTTATGACCATCAGATTGAATCTAACATTACATTACATTTATTAGAAGAATAGGAAAAAATCCGATTTTGAGGTGGCGATATACTGATTCGACTAAGAATTGCTCTTAAATGCTTAATGACTAAGTTGTGCACTTAGTTGACTTGAACTCAACTTGAACCTGCAAGTCAACTGGTCCTGTTTTGAACCCACTCACGAATTGTGAGGGTTCAAACCAGGACCAGCAACCTTAATGCAGTATATGAACAAAACCTTATGTCTTTATGTGTGTGACTGCCCATGGGTTTGGCTGCTAATGCATAGCTTGAGTTGCAAAGTCAGATTAAGGACAACTTTAAAGAACAAGGCTGTCTTTTCCAGAAAATCCTCCAGTTTGATAGCCAGAACTGTTCACAGTAGTTAAGTCAGCTGAAGTCGACTAATCTGGATGATGTTTTGGTAAATACCAGATCACATTAGCATGTAGCACTTCTGTCACACTGAAGGATTTTCCAATCCTAATGAGAAGACATTTTGAATCTATAAAGTTTTTAGTAAGGGTTCACTACAACACAAGGCCTGCAGCTAATATTATCAGACTGTCAAAAAGCCTTTTGGTTCACTTTCTAAATGTGTTTCTATTGACAGTTTCATACAGTATCTATAATTTGTCAATCCTGACACAAATCCCTGACTACTTGTGTACAAAATTCCAAGTAATGTTCATTACTTGGTCATTAGTTGGTCATTACTGGTCATTCAGATAGTTCGCTATGTTTAAGTAAACATCTGTGTCTTTGGCTTATTACCTATCAAACGTGTTCTCAGTAGGGCTGTCACTTATATTGTCTACTATATTTGTAATCAAGTACTAAAACATTTATTTTAATGATTATTCAAGTAATCAAATGCATGCAATAATTAACAGTTTATTTCATGCACATGACATTTGTGCGGGAATTTATGAGATCCTGGTAGTGTGAGTTTCCTCCATTTCACTGTTCCTACTTTCCACATACAGTAGCTTCCTCCTGTGGAGGATTTCTAGACTGCTGAACATGCTGTTTATCCTTTAAATGACAAAAAGCTGATTCATAGAGAACCCAAATTTAAATTCAGCCATCAGGTTTAATGAATTAATCACAGCAGTGTTGGAGTGAGATGTTTGTAACCAAAGTAAGCAGATCATCAGGACTGTCATAGCAAGTGTTGAGGGTGGGACTAAATAGCTGATTACATAACACAGCATGACCATGCGTAACAGTAGCACTGCCGGCACTGTGCATCTGGCATGTGACTCATACAATACGGCAGTAAGAGAATTTCGTTGACTCCTAATATTGACATCATTCATTCACTTTAGAAGAACAATGTACTAGTTTCCACTATACCCCACTGAGGAGTCGTATCTTCAGTGACAGTAATGCTGAGCAAAGTAGTTCATGGCTCTTGGTGTCATCTCCCACACATTCTGTGCTAGTCCTGTTCAGCTGCAATCAGTGCTGAGAAAATGTTTTTATAGATACGGTACTTAGAGTAGAATTTGATATGGAATGTTTGTATTATGTGGGGGGTTTATAGAACCACCAGTTGAAATGTTCTTTAGGGAGCTCACAGTGGTTGTTCTGCACTGCAGCAATTCAAAATTAGGTGTAAAATGTAACATTAAGCCAATGGGTGTGAGCAAACATTGCTCACTGTGATTGCTCACAGGTCTGACACAGTGCCAGGTGGTCTCCAAAATAATTCAGAAGGACCCCTGTTTAAAGAATTTAAATCTGACATCTGATTTTCAGAATAGGACCCAAATGAACCATACAATCCACATGGCTATTTCATGTCATAATAAACCTAAAAAAAACTCAGTATATCTCTAAAGATATAAAATATTAGCATAACATCGAAATATTTTAACTTTGCCTTTAGCATTGGAAATTACCAGTCAATATAGTCACAGAAAATCTTTTTGACCTTTTTGTTACGTAGTTTACTTAGTAAAAAGTTTACTAAGTCAATAATGTGCTAGGTTGTAATAATTTTGCTTTTGCTGAAACTGAAATTAAATCCAATGTTATGTAGGCTTGTTATGTAGGCCAATGTTACTTAGGCCAGCCCTGCGCCTCAACACTAGTTTGCACACATAGTCAGCAAGTACGACGCTAACGGCGTAAGCCGAACACTCATGTATCAATTTTGTTACGTTTGAGCACTGTATACTTTAAACGTTGTAAGTCGAGACTGTGGTAACCCGAGGACCCTCTTTATTAGGTAGTATTGCTATTAGCGAATACCAATTCCATGAAGTCTTGCAACAATGTTTAGTTAGATCATACATGTCAAAACAATATCCGTATGAATGCCAGGACTTAAGGTTTCCCAGCAGAACGTTGCCAAGAGCATTACACTGCCTCTGCCAGCTTTGCCTTCTTCCCATAGTGCATCCTGGAGCCTTCTCTGCTTTCAGTAAGTGACACACACTCATCTGGCCATTTTGTTTGGCATAGACAGATGTGCATGGGCACTCTGACTGGTCTGCGGCTACGTGGCAAGCTGCAATGCGCAATGTGTTCTGACAACTTTCTGTCATAGCATCATTGATGCATTCAGCTTATTCATATCTGTTACAGTGCTACAGTAGCTGTTCCGTGGAAGCAGATCAGACAGGCTAGCCTTCGGTCCTCTTATATATCTGTGAGTCTTTGACATCCATGATCCTGTCATTGGTTCATCGGTTGTTATTCCTTGGACAACTTTTGTTGGTACTCTGTATACTAGAAGCACCTCAAAACACCTGCTTTTTGTTTTGGATATGTTTGTTCAGCCGTCAAAGTGGGTAAGATTTTTATGCTTACCTGTCAACAAAAGATCTTTACTTTTACAAATCAACAAAAACTGATCTGGTATTGTCACACTCCGACTTAGAATTCTGCATCTGCGCCTCCTGAGCGAACCAAGCGAACCAAGCCGGAGTGTGACAGGTATATACAGCAGTGTTTTACCTTCACTATTTACTGCACATCTGTGGCAGTCTGTTTATTTACATTATGTACCCACATTTTAGAAGAACTATTTAACATTACAATCATTTATTACATTTATTACATTGTGAATACAGGCTTCCATTCATTAACAACATGTATGACTTAAAAGCCCTGAACTGTATTTTTTTTATGAACGTTTACTACACCTCCCTGTATCCACTTAATAAGCACTCTTACCATACACCAGTGATTCTCAAATCTGTGTCATGACAGTTTGGGCCAAATTGACCTGGGTGAAAGTCATGCAGAACTAATGTTTAACATCAAAGTCTTTTTCACGGGGGAACAAACAACTCACAGCACTCACGTTGGCAACCTGGTCATTCACTTCTGTCAGAGCCTTGGAGGCATGAGGGCCAGAGCTGTTATACCATTATATTAAGGATGGTCATGCCCCCCCTTTTAAAAATCATTCGTCTTGTCACCCCACTTATCCAATGAAACACAGTGGTGCAGCTGGCAACTCCCCCCACCTCCATTTCAGACCCTTCACCAGTGTGGTCCCCACTCATAAAAAATGATTTAAAACTAAATGAAAAACATCTGAGAGAAACGATGCAAGTGTCGATAACTGTCAAGAAAAACAAACCAAAAAAATCAACAAACCGCAAAGCATGAAGAAGACAAATAAAGAAGACTCTTAGAGACATTACAGATCTGGCAAAGTGTAAATTTAGCTTAATTTGCCTCTTTTTTAAAGTGCAGACTAAGGAAGCAATCTCGTGACAACTGTCACAGAAAGTCATTTGAAGTGATTTTTTTGGACAACATTTTTAGACTTTTCTGTCATTGTTTTGTTGAGATTAGGCATGAAAATATTTCTTCCTGGCAAGTGGGAAGAAAGTTTGAGAACCTGCCATACACACCAAACGCTGCTGTTCTTGATACATTTATTTCTGCCTCTAGTGCTTTAAAAGTAGTTGACCACTGTGAATCATGAATTTTCAAGGCTGAATTGTTATTTTGGGGATTTTTGAGACTGGTGGCAAATTTTATTGGCCTTTTTAAAAGCTGAAGATTGGAAGATTGCACTGACTTGTTATTGTGGGCTGGGATGGCTCTGGACTTTTGCACAGTACTGTGTATATACTGTGTGGCTGGGTGGCCTAGTGGTTAGGGATCCGCCCTGCGACCAGAAAGTCTGGGTTTGATCCCCAAGACCGCTAGGCACTGCCGAGGTACCCTGAGCAAGGTACCGTCCCCGCGCACTGCTCCCCAGGCGCCTTGTTCCTGGCTGCCCACTGCTTCACTCGGTGAATGGGTTAAATGCAGAGAATTGAGCAATTTCCTCCAGGATAAATAAAGTATATGTTACCGTGTCATGTCTAGAAATTACGTCAATTGATGCTGTCAGCCATTCTTGTGTTAACACTGCATTCAGGTGTGTGTGTTTAAGTTGTAAATGTTTTAAATGTTGTTGACTGTAATTAATAAACATAAATCTGCACAAATGTTGATAAGAGTGTTAAATGTTTAGTACAGACTTAAACGTGCGATTAACTATGGTAAACATTAGATAAATCACTATATATATTTTAAGAATTGCAGATTTATTGCCTGATGTTTTTATTGCAGAGTGGGTGTTTGTCGCAGCTGTTGTTCTGGGCAGTATCCTTTTCATCCTCCTGGTGGGCGTGTGTTGGTGTCAGTGCTGTCCACACTCCTGCTGCTGTTACGTACGCTGCTGCTGCTGCCCGGAAACCTGCTGCTGCCCTCGCCACTGTGAGCATCCCAACCTTTCAACAATTTCAGTGTCCAGCTCAGTGAGATCAGGCGCATGCTCAGTCTTCATGACCTTTAATACACTGTGAGGCAGTTTCACAAATCTGGCAAATGCTGATCTGTATATTAATACATTTGGATACTCATTTCAACCTCATACCTGTGAGTGTATTCATGCCTTCCTTGAATACTGTATTTAAACTACACAGGCTGAACACACAAGTGCATGCTAAGCGTCACCACTATGCAGGTTCAGCAACAGTTAATGTACAGAGGATTAAACATTTTAAATGTTTTTGATTTGTTCAGTGTTTTAGTAGACATATCTGTTAGTGGGTCTAAACATGAGGTTTGTGCGTTGTCTGAATAATTAAACTACATAATGTGTGTGTCATTGAAACTGCATTCAAAATTTCTGAAATAATTTACAGACCATCCAGCTTTTTCCAGATTAAGATACAGGTGAAGACTTGCTGTTCGCTGCGGCACCATTGTGAAACTGCCTCACGGTGCATCTGGCATCATGAGGATCGAGCACACACCTGAGCTCATTGTGCTTTCCTGCAGCTGGACTGTCCTTGTTTATCCAGAGCTGTGGAGCTCACTCAAGACACAAAAACAGCCCTTTTAAGTGCTTATTTAGTAGCTCAGAGGTGTCTTGAGCCCAGACCATGTTTTATGCATTTCTCAAAGGTTTTCATTTGTGTTGTTGTTTGATCACGTGATGCACTGTTGAAACATGTCAGTGACTCTATGTGCATGAATAAATAATTCACACCTTATTTTATACCTTTTATTTAACAAGCTTAATTTAAGTCACATGAATTTGGTTTGACAAGTACAGTCCTAATAGGGTTGAATCTTTTAGTAGCAAATGAAATAATAATTCGAAAACCTCTCTGTGGAATAGAATTTACTCATGGTTTGGACATAACTATCTACAGCACATCCAACCTGATTTTCCTGCGTTAGAGCTTCAAGGACCTCTTGTTAAAGGACCTCTGCTGGTGTGTGCCATAACTCCAGTTCATTCAGTTCTCTTAATATTACATGCTTAACCCTTAGAAATCTACAGGAATTTCTATAAAGCGTAAATAGGAATTAGATGCTTAATTATTTAATGTACATATTATTATTATTATTATTATGAGATTCATTATATTTTGAAGACAAAAATCTGAAAGATAATGGTGGTGCGCTTCTCAATAAAAGGTCTATGACTGGTTCATCAGTTGT
>JBBPDH010199336.1:0-10356 GCA_037974565.1 Clupeocharax schoutedeni
GATTCATCAAACACCCTGTAACTCACCTGGAGCTGTGATTGGTCGCCCTGTCAGAATCACTGTGATTGGTTAGAGCAGGGGCGTCTGAAGTATTTTTAATGTGAGGGGGACACATCGTTCTACATGTCTGTGACATCTCTGTCCTTTTAAGAGGTGGGGGTGTAATCTTGAATCTCGAATCTTTCGTAGAAAAAATCCATTCCACTTAATCGATTGAAGAATACACACACTACTGGAAATCCGCTCCGGGTTTGCCTCCAACTCACCCCATGCAAATGAAGTGAATCGTCAGTGCATAGACGGGCTGCTCAAAACTCGGAGAGGATTTCCAGTGGTGTGTGTACTCTCCTATCGCATAAGTGGAATAGATTATTTTGTGAAAGATTCAAGATTAAACAGCGTGAACTAATATTTAATATTATATATTGGGGGGTTCCAAACGAAGAATTCGGAAATGTGAAGGGGACACATCTCCTTCAGTTTGAATGGCGGTTATGCATGGGTTATCCATGAGTTATTTTGCATATTGCAGAGACCGGTATCACAATAAACAGACAATATATTGTGCAACCCTAAAGAAATACTGGGTGAAGTTATATGAAGCTAATGAGGTGGGACATCAAGAAGGGTAATGTTAGCCAGCTGATTAGCTTCTGTTTTAGCTAAAATTAGCTTGCTAAATTGCAAGTCTGTTGGTGTCCTCTGTCTATCATTTTATTTCTCACAAAGAATTAGCAGCAGCATTGGAAGGTTCTAGCTCTGAGTGCCTGTGTGTATTAAAACATATTTTGATTTCAACCATTTTCTGGAGGCTTAAATCACTGAGGTCAGACTGATCCCAAGCATAAAGGAGTTTCAGTCAGTTTGAATATAGCATGATGGTTAAAGGGCCCATATTTTGGAAACCTGATTTGATTTTGCACTTTTACAATTAAAGAGTTCAAAGTAGCATGGAAATTTTAAATAGTTCTACCTGCTCTTTATCCATTGATAAACCAAGCTGCAGAAATAGTCTACTTTTAGTCTACTTTTAATTCATTGTTTTTGTGATGTCACAACTAACATCTTATACTGATGGTATAAGAAATGTTTCTGCCTGAACTGCTTTAGCCTGTTTTGAACGAGGCTAAATACATGGCAGCCAATCAGAACAGAGGTTGTTTGTATTTATCAGTCTTAAAGACACAGTAGCAAAAAAACTTGTGTTATTTATGTGGACATGGAAAATTATACAGGAATTATACATGAAAAACAAACCAATGCAAACACTAAATGCATGAAAAATGTAGGATTTGGGCTCTTTACTGATGGTCCACCCATCAGTTACTGCTGTGACTCTCTGTCCAGTCATCCAATCCCAAGCCAATCCTCTCTCTTCTCTCTTCTCCAACTCTCTCCAGGCAGACCTCAGTGAGCTCTTGGGGCTGAAGGACTACATGGGTGTGATGATGTTCATCACATTTGCCGAGCAGGTGGTGCCAGTGTCGGACGAGCGGGTGCAGGTGGAGGAGGAGCTTTTCGATGGTGTGGAGGTGGTGGTGTACCAGCCCAGGCAGGAGAGAGCAGCTGGAGAGAAGAAGAGAGCCATTATCTACCTGCACGGGGGAGGATGGTGCCTGGGCAGCTCCAGTGAGTCCCCACTCATAACCGCACGACTTCAGTCACTTAACACTAAACCTTTTTTCTCAGGTTAGATTTGTGGTTAGAAATGCTCCCAAGAGGCCTTCCACTTCATTCTAACCCACCCCCCCTTTTTTTTAAATTTTTTTTTTTGACCAAAACCACTTTTTAAGCTTTCTCTACATTTATCAAATAAATAAAATTACTGGAACTTTTGACATAGCAATGCATTGCTTAATGGCAAAAATGACACTATTACAAAAATGTAAAACATGGAATTCAGTGCAGAAAAAACATTTGAATTCATAATTTCATTACATTTTTATTATTAATTTATTATTAATTTTTATTGATACAAAAGCAACTAAGAATTTTCTGAAATATTCAAAGTTATGAATATTTGGGACAAAGTTATAGGACAAAAAATTATCATCCTTGACTTCATCATTATCATCATCATCGTGATTTTTTGCCCTATTTGCAAAAACAAAACCATACCATCTGGTGGAACTGTCAGACATGCATCCTGACAGTGGTAACCGTTGGTTACCAGCCGTTAGATGGCTGACATAACGCTGATAACGTGATCTGACATGGGATGTCACGCAGTCTGGTCAAGCTGCTGTCAGGAACCGCCACCCCATGTTAGAACCATGCCAGACAACCTCCTGGCATGGAGGCGTAGTATTGCTCACTGTTGCTCATTTCCTCCCCTCTAACCTCACTCTTCGCTCTTAATAAAATCAACAAATATAATCGGTGTAAAACAGGTGTTTGTTTTCCTACACACTCTGCGTCTGCTGCTCTATCTCTCAGCACACCACCACTCATATGCTCTCCGGACCCCCTTCCTCTGCAGGTTTTACCCACCCACATTTGGGGGGAGACTATCCTGAAAGTTCTCCTGGTTTCAAAGATCTTGTTTTTCTCTGTTTGTTTCTAAAACCTAAAATTAAAGAAATTTTGGTTTTTTTCCTTATAGTTATTTGCATGTTACATAATTTTCATAACCCCAGTAGTGGTTATTATTATTATTATTATTATTATGTGTATTTTAAATAACAATAACTTTGGTTCTACATGACATAGGAACACCAAACAAAGCTCAGCATGACTTCTGACACCTTTGACATTAACCCAAACCAAGAGAACTTACGATGACAATTTACCATTTGTTGCGTGCCTCTCAGGTTCTGTGGGTTAGTGGTGAAACTGACTTTGGGATGTCAGAATGAATGGCATCCCAGGACTGTATTGGCCCCCATGCAAATAAAAACAAACAGGTCCATCATATGAACATTATCTTCAAAAAATAAAGCAACAGTGTAACTTGTTTTTCTGCAATGTAGGCTAAGTAAATTATTGAGTTATCATAGTTACTTATGGGTGTAAAATTGAGTAAACGTGGTGTAAAATTCAGTTAAGTGTGCTTGGTCATCACAGTGACCAGTGATGTTTATGCCACTGGTTACAATTAATGATGAAAATATTTGTTAAAACATGCAACAAAATGTTGTTTTCACTTGAAAAAATCTTGCCGTATCACATTTATGATCTAAATCCCACTATTCTTTAAGATTTTTTTCTCCCTGTTTCTCTTCCTGCAGGAATGGGACCTTACGATCTTCTGGCCAGACAGATGGTTACAGAGCTCAATGCGGTTGTTGTTTCTGTGGAGTGAGTATTATGTCACTTTTTTCTCTATCAAAACAAAGACGTTTCTGTTTTTTCCCCCTTCAGCAGGCGTGTCTGGTGTGGTTCGAAGTGATTTTCATGTTGTGCTGTGTGCAACCTTGGTGGGACAGTATAGACTAGCCTAACACTAATGACCTTTGACTGACCTCAAGTTGGATTTAGCGAAGCTGATTCATGAATAAGTTTTCCGAATGCTGGACATAATTTTGCTGATGGACCAAACCAGCCACGGGCTGAAAGGCCTGGCAGCTCGGGCCTTTATCAGTGCAGATCCTCTGAGCTGTGCTTGTCCAAACATCGGCTAATGAGTTTTATAACATGCTTGTTCGTCCGCCTCTGTAAGCCATCACGGTAAACCAGGGATCTGCCTGTTGATACTTCTACTATTGGCACTTTTCCATGGGTATGCAGGAACCATGCTGTACCTAAACTGTACTGCGATGGCACAGAACTTGTAGCACACTCTGATTTTCCAGTGTATTTCAGTCCAGTAACTTTTTTGTTATTGTACTCTTTTATTATTTTTAGTCTTGTTTGAGTTTCTTTGTTTAGCGGTATAGTGAAAACCTAGCTAACATGTTAGTGATGTCCTGGTACACCTTCATGTTTCTCACTGTCTCAAAAACTGCCTCTGAAATGAACCAACAGCCGAGTGGATAGTAATGCTTGTTCTTCGTTGACTTTGCAGTTGTTAGTTTGTATCTACATTCTTGGATTTATTTTGTGCACACAGTAAAGAAACTGTGACCTCCTTTCATGTTTTGATGACAACATTTCAATCAGTCAGAAAGTAGCCTGTGAGGTTTTGGGTGGTCTCCAGGCATTGAAGAGAGGTGCAGACACAGATAATCTTTTATTTCCAAAACAAAAAAGGCACGAGGGCCTAAAGACAAACAAAACCTGAGACAGGACAAGTGACTACAAAACAAAGCATGAAGTCAGTGAACCGGCAACCAAGTTCTAATGGAAACATACACAACTTAAATACACATGAACTAAACATACAAACAAAAACACAAACACCGGTCAGCTGTAGCTTCAAATTAAAACCCAGTGTACACAAACCTTCAAATTAAAAGTCTAATTGTGTAACTCAGAAAAGGGCGGCCACTAGTGGCCGCCAACCAGGGGTGTTACAGGCGCACTTTCAGCTCTGCCGGTGGGGGCTTGGGTATGGGTCACTTGATTTGTAATGGAAAATCATTGCAAGGTACGGTACTGTTTATGACCATGGAAAAGCACCATCATAATATTCTGCCTCACTTTTGTGACTTTGGTTTCAGGCACATTTTATATGAAGCCAGAAGAGTAAACACTAACTACAGTCCGCAACTGCAGCGAAGGATAATAATATAATAATATAGAGGCAGCTATTGTTTGCTGGTTATGTAAGGCCATATTACTGTGGAGTTCCATTGTGTGTGTCCGTCAGACAGGTGTGAAGCATTTCATAAGCTGACTCATGTGTCTTGCATCAGGGAGAGCACAGTACACAGTTCTGTCATCCTCTCAGTGCCTCGTAGGTCTCGCAAATCTTCTATGTGACCAAGGCAAGACATAAAAATACCACTATTGGGGGCTTAAAAGTGGCGTCACAAGCAAATGCACACCAGGGAAAGAGCAGTGAACAGCAAGCGCACAGGAGAGCAAACATTGGTTTTACTCTAAATTCAGATTTTAATAATATGTTTTGAGTTCTCAGGGTTAAACCATGTCCAGCTATATAACAAGGCAGTTCCGTACATAAAATGACATAAAATGACAATGACAATAAAAATGACAGTGCAGTCTGTTTTCTCTCTTGAGTGCTCTTTACTTATTTACACTATGTGTAATTAGGCCTGGAGTCTCCTTGATTGTGACTGTACAAGGCCTGCACTGATAAAAACTGCCTGTGTAATCCAAGACCTGCTTGTAACAGATACCTTCACTGCTTACCTAGTTTCCTTTATTACCTTATTTTTTAAATTAAGATTTGGTTTCCTTTACTTTCTTTATGGATGAACTACTGGGAAATCTTACCTGAGCTCTGTGCAGGTACCGCTTGGCTCCACCTCACCACTTCCCGGCCCAGTTTGAAGACGTGTATCATGTAGTCAAGCACTTTCTCCGAGTGGACATCCTGGACAGATACAAAGTGGACCCAGATCGGGTGGCCGTGTCGGGGGACAGCGCCGGGGGCAACCTGGCGGCCGCAGTGTCACAGCAGGTGAGACACGGTCCGAATAAACAAAAAGTAAAAGGTATATAGCGCAGATGTACCTTTTATTCTTTATTTGACCCTGAGGTATGGGAGCTGACCTAATGCCTGAGTAGCTCTTGCTTGCTAATACTGTAGAGGGTCTAGCTTCAGTCTACATTTGAAAGTAAGTAAAGTAAATTTATAAGGCCTTTCTCAGACAAGGGTCACAGAGCGCTTTACACAAAAAAGGAGAAAAGGCAGAATAAATCAGAAGAAGACGGAGATTACATTAAAAGTTATCTAAAAGTCAATGTGTCTTAAGGTTAGATTTAAATAGTGCGGCAAAACCAGTCACTCGCATTAGCCCATCTATTACAGATGATGTTGCTGTGGGAAGACACTGCAATAGTATGTTCTTCCTGTTTAACTACAAAACATATTTTTTACAGTGTGATAGGTTTGAGTAAAACTTTATACTTGTTGAGTAGCCCATACACAACGCGAGACTTAACCTTCTACGGAGTCCAGTTTCAGTCACAATCTGCATCACCTGCTCTGGCTACCAAACTTTCCTGAATGGATGGAGCATTAATCAGATATCAGAGTCAGAAAAATTTATTGATTGAGGAAATTGCTCACATTAAAATATAAAGTCTAAATAAATCCAATAAAATATCTACATTAAATATTCAATATGAAATACTCTGTTATATACACTAAAGCTGGGTATAAATATTAAGTATTTGTGTTGTTAGTAAACAACTTCACATTAATTTTATTTATTTATTGATAGAATTTACTTCCACATCCAGTTATCTTCGGTTTTATTTTTACATTACACCATATTTTATATTTTATATTTTAAATTGTTCTGTGTCTCAGTGCATCTGTGCAGTCATAGCGTAAGCAGTTTGCTCCAGGATCAGTAAGGTTTTTCTGAATCTGATTCTTATTATGAAACATGATATATGAATACTTTTTGTGCATGTATAATATCACGTCACATTTATTATTTTTGATATTTTATGTGTTATGATATAAGTGCGTTATCTATAAGCTAAATGTTAGCTACGTTAGCTATGCAGCACCAAAGCAAATTGTATTCTTTAGAGCTTTGTTTTGTTTGGCAGAACCTAAGCTAGTGTTATTTTAAAAATATATACTAATAATAATCACTTCTGGGATTTTAAAAATAAAAATGAACAAATTGTAGGTCTTAGAAACAATGAAACACAAAACCGTTGAAACTTAGAAAACTTTCAGGATAGTCTCCGCCCGCAAGTGGGTGGGGAAAACCCACAGAGAGAGGGGGGTCTGGAGAGCGCCCAAGCGAAAGGGTGGCAAACAGAGAGTGTGTAGGAGAACAAACACCTGTTTTATACTGATTTACACTGTTTCTGTTGGTTGTAATCTTACTAATTCACTCTGAGTTCTAAAGGCTACTGTGGTTTGTCTCTGATTTCAGTTGCAAAAGGACCCAGAGCAGACTGTGAAGCTGAAGGTGCAGGCCTTGCTCTACCCGGTCCTGCAAGCCCTGGATCTTAATACACCATCCTACCAGCAGAATCAGCATATGCCCATCCTGCCCCGCACACTCATGGTGCGTTTCTGGAGTGAATACTTCACCAGCGACAAGTCCCTCTTAAAAGCCATGCTGGCCAACGACCACAACAGCCCGGAATCGGCCGCATTGCTGAAGTTCGTCAACTGGAGTGCTTTCTTGCCTGAGTCGTACCGCCGGGCATTCAATTACAGCGCCCCGCCTATAGCAGCACCCGAAACCCCTGAGCGCTCCAATGGACTGGCACGTTCCATCACAGACCCCCGGGCCTCGCCCCTGCTGGTGCCCGACGCCGAGCTGCAGCCGCTACCCAAGGCCTACGTGCTGACGTGTGAGTACGACGTGCTGAGGGACGACGGCATGATGTACGTCGCACGCTTGCGGCAGGCTGGCGTGGACGTGACCCACGAACATTACCCGAGTGGGTTTCACGGTGCCCTCATGTTCACAGTGTGGCCCACCGACTTCGAAATCGCTAAAAGGATGACGAACAACTATATACAATGGCTCAAGGAAAATTTGTGAATTTGAATTTTCCAGAAATTCCAAATTGTGTAACTGTACAAAAAATGCTAATTATATAGTGTTGCTAATGATATACCTGTAAATGAAATTGGCAAATGATATAATTTTACAAGATTTGTAAGTTGCACCATGTTACACAGTTTGTAAATGGTGTAATTTCACAAAAGTTGTGAAATTGCATGCATTTACACACAACTGCAAATTGTCTACCTGTAAAAAATCACATAAAAATTTCTAAATAATATAATTTTTTCAAAATATATAACTTTAAAGAATTTGCTTATTATATACAGTTACAGAATTTTGTGTGTTGCATCATGTTACAAAATTTGTAAATAGTAAAATTGTGTGCACAAAATTTGCAAATGATATCATTTTACAAAATTTGCTAATAAGATATCTACAAAATGTGTAAACTAAATCATCTTACAAAATGATGTAATGTCACAGAAGGCTTAAAATTTAATTTTTTCCCCATGTTTGCTAATTGTATAAGCTTACAAATATTGTAAATGAAATAATTTTACAAAATTTGTGAATGACATAATCGACAAAGTTGTAAATTCTATATGAAGAAAAGCTTTACATTCCTTTCCTTGGATGCCCTCCTCGCATCAGGCTGTGATTAGACTGTTGTCAATGTTGCTTTTATTTTTTTTAATTTATCAAAATGTAATTTTGTTTCATGCTGTTTACATAGCTGCTGTTCAGGTATTGTCTTATCAAAGGCTTTGAATGTTCTCACGACCACTGACTTCATCATTTCAATCCATGATCTTCTATATTTTTTTTTACCAGATTTTACTGAAAGTGTACAAGCTGATGTGTCATTTGTTTGTTTATTTCAACTCTTAGATCAGTGTTATTGTTCTGTTTTTTTTTTTCTACTGTTCTGATCTCATGTTTCCACACTGTTTGGAATGTTGTACTTGATAGGCTTCAGTTCGACGAGCAGTAAAAAAGTCAACTGAAGGTTCTGGTTTGAGGCTTCATGTCTTCGTGAGAAAGTGGCTCTAATGGACCTAATTTGTTTCTTTCTTTTTTTTACAAAAAGCCTCTTTGTTTAAATGTCCTCCATGAATGAAATCTGCATTCGAGCCATAGGCCTTGGGGACTTCGTCTTCATGTGACCTCGGTTTGAAATTGCAGTCCTGTCTTATCTCCCCATCTCCCTCACTATCTCTGTCACGTTGCACTCTAAAGTGCCTCTGAGAGTGTGTGTATGTGTGATTGTGTGTGTGTGTGTGTGTGTGTGTGTGTGTGTGTGTGTGTGTGTGTGTGTGTGTGAGGAGAGTGAGCAACAGGATAGGCCTCAGTGTGTGTTAAAGTATAGCCGAGTCATTGTTTGTGTTTGACAAATTGACTCACCCACTTCACTCAGATTAAGCACCGAGGCAAGACGCCATTACAGCCTCTCCCAATTATACAAACAGAATTGCCACCTCTCAAACTTATTGTCCTGATTTTCATATGACAGGCATGAAAAAAAGACTCATTAGGATCATTACGTGTGTAGACATGACTGTTTTTCCTCAATATTGTCCAGTGCATGAACTTTGCAGTGTGCAGTTTTTTAGGAGGTCACGAGATGGATCAGCTCATCTGTACAGATCCAGAATGTTATTGTTTGATGGAAAGTGAAGCAACCCCACCACCCCCACCCCCAGCCCCCGCTGAGGCAACAGAGTTCAAGCCCTTCTTTTGGGATCAGAGAAGGATAGGTCACCCGGAGGAGATGAAAGACGAAAACTCAGAAGATTTGGAGAATCAGCTGAGGTATGCACCTGCACAGGTCAGCTCCAGATGAAGCTCCATTCCTTGAATTCTGCGGCGTTTTCCTGCCCTGGTCTTAGAGGCCCTGTGGGAACTCTCTCTCTTATAAATTTCCCCTGGGTGTCAAATCAGGGTCAAGTTTGATAAACAGTGATAAATCTCATTTATTACACCACTTACAAGGACAGAATGAAGCATGGGCAGTCATAACAACTCCACAGCACCACTTACAATTGTGAAACCATGCTTACTCGTATTCATAAGTCTTATTTAAAGACTTTAGCATGAAAACAATAAAGCTTCACTAAAAGAGTATAACCAATATAACCAATAGAATCAGTATAACCAAACACCGTTGAATGAAGAATACCAATAAAAAAAAGACAAGAAGCAAATCAACATGACCTGAGCATGTGCTCTCCATTAATCTTTTGATATACATTAATCCAGGCTTATCCATTGTGTGTATGCATGCAGAAGAACACTGCTCAGGCCACACATGTACATTCTTCTCTAGCAAAAACCAATACTGCCTGATCTCCACTTCTTTCGATGTCTTTGAACATAGATACAGATCGCGAAAACACATTTTTCTTTAATTGATCTCCTTAGATGTCTTCTAACCACATGGGTCAGTCCCTCTCACTTGTTGAAAGATAATCATAAGAATCACAAGCCCATCTGCTTTCCTCCGCAAAACATAGCAGTCAAAACAAAAAAGCTGTATTTTATATAAGACAGACATTGCAGTCTGTATATTTCTAGTAAATGAGGAACATATGACAGAAATGTCCATTGTTTTGAAAACCTTGTCCCTTCGGTAAGCGCTGAAGACATGAGTTTTGTGATGAAGCAGGAACATGACTGATTCAAGTGGTAAAGGGAATGTTTCCATAGTGTGTTTTTGTCCATTGGAAAAAGGTTACTAGACTAAAAATGCTTTTCCTCAGGTATACAAGAACCATGCTGTACCTAAACCGTGTTGTAAGTTGTAGCTTAC
>JBBPDH010199362.1:1466-15235 GCA_037974565.1 Clupeocharax schoutedeni
AATGTGTTTTAATTAGTTGTGAGATGATCCATTAGCTGAATGTTGTTCAAACCCTGAATAAAGAAGATGCAGTTCAAGTCGTTTGATGAGTTTAATCCACTCTGTTAGCACTTACTATCAAAATAAAATCTACAGTAAAGACAATTTATTACAAAATTAAACATGTTTTTTACATCTACATGTTCAGGGAAATTCCAGCTTTAAAATCTACAGCTTACTCAGCTGTGGGGAGGACGGGGGAGGGGGCAAACATGCAGGGAGGAGGGGGAGGTAAAACGTGGAGGATGGGGGAGAGAGAGAGTGAGAGAGAGAGAACAAACCCAGGCTTTATACCCTGATATTATTTTAATCTCGGGGGCTGCTGCAGTGTAAGCAGCCGTGGGCCTTTGGGCTGCACTTCAGTCGGGACGGGTCAAAGCCAGCCTTGTCTGGACCAGCACCCGTTAAACTGCTCATTAAGTTCACACCAATAAAGACTGGACAAATAGAAGCACCTTTGAAATGCATATATTTTCATTTGCAAAGAAGAGAGGTGTGTTTTTATACATACAACTCTGATTCCCATAAACATCCCCAACCAGAGCTCTTCATTCCTGCCCCATCACCACTCACTTTATATATATATTTACGTAGGACTACTAGATGTTATCATATAATATTAGATGTTACTAGATGTTATCATATCATATAATAATTATCATTTACATTATACATTTCAATTTTATTGTTTTTAATTCATCGTTTTTTTAATAAAATGTTAATTTTCAAAAAAATATGTTTCACTTCATTGTTCATTCATGTTCCTCTCATTAGATAGAAAACCCCAAACTCACAGGACAGCATGCACATTTATTATTAAACTTTATTCATACAGGTAGTCCCATTGAGACTAAATCAGTGCGCAATTTTAGTGCGTAGTGCGCTCACATTTAAAACCAAGCTAAAACTCAGTGCACCGAAAGAACTCGGATGCTGCACTGAAATTGGCCAGAAAATGCAGTGCAGAATGATAGACACTATGCACACTAAACGGGTGCCATTTCGACCACGTAGGGGAGGTGTTGGGTCTTTCAACATGTTTTCGAGTTCGATAATGGTGAAAAACAGTGAAATACAAGCCCAAGCACAGGCAGCTGGTTTGTATAAATGTAAGTCATGTTAATACAATTATTTTACTGATGTACACTGTGGTAAATCCAGCAGATATTTTGCAGGGCTGGAGAATCGCGAGCAAATGTGAGTGCAAAAAGTTAGTGTTCCATCTAGGACAGCACTGACCCACAGCAGTGCGCACTACAGAAAGCAGTGCACAGTGCGCACTATTTTGGACACACTCCATGTCTCATTTACAGGAGAGACCTGTTCCTGACATAAATTAAGATTACAACAATAAAAGAAACAATGAAATAGTTAATTTTGTCGAAAGTGCACAGTCAAGTTATGAATTGTCCAAGACAAACCACTGGTACAGATGGAGAGGTCAGTGTGATGTTTTATCACTCAGGTATTGCCAGTCATCTAATCAATACAAAAATAGATTGGCAACCAATGTAATCGTAAAATATGGTCAGACTTGCTAGTTCCAAATTGCATCAGAAGTAACGTCAGCAGGATATGTTGGGCTGCTCCACCTTCGGGTGGTCCGAGGGGTGCAGGTGGGTTTGAGGGATGTAGGAGAAAAACACCTGCTCAAAATATTTGGTGGAGGAGGAATAATTAGCTGTTTGTTTTATTTCCAGTGAAGCAGCAGTGTGATACTTTGTTGAATAACTTGTGGAAGACACCCTGTTTCAGAAGGACACCCCCTTCCTGTCCAGTACTCTCGACATACCAGATATTAACATTTTAGCACTGGATCCACAACAAATTTACAAACGGCCTCAGATGAGAAGCGGTACCATTTTTCGGCTATAAAAGAATGATAGTAATCGCTCGCTTTTCACAGGGGTTATGTTCCGAGAGCACCCACACACACATGCTGTGTTTTGGTAGAAAAAAAATAACCTAAACTGCTTATTTGTATAGTATAAACCCTAAATATACCCTCAAATCTGCTCACACAACACTTTACTTTCATTTTAAAATCAGTTTAATGCATTACCCTTAAAGAAAATGTAAAAGTAAATAAATAATCAGAGTCAGAAAACTTTATTGCTTAAAACAACGTTAGCATTAGCGGTTATTAGTAGCAACATGTGGCGAGACAACACAAAGACTCATACACAAGAAAAAGGTTGAAATCTCTCTCAACCCACATGTAAGCACAGCTTACTAATACTAAATAAAATTAGATGAATGTTGAAAATGGGGTGGGGGGGATAAAACACTAAAATACAAGGACATGACACGGAGCAGTCATGCTACATGCTGCAGCAGTTTCTTCTTCTTTTTATGGAAGTTTTCACTACCTGGTGGAGGTAATACAGTTCAATACTCAGAAAAATCTGCGTTACACTGAATCCACAAATGCTGATCGAATGTGTAAAACTTAGGGGTTACTGTATATTAAAAATAAACCTTAATGAAAGTAATGTGTTTGCTGACAATCACACTAATGATAAAGTGTGTCAGGAGCAAACAGAATTCCAGTCCCACCTAATTTGGAAAGCCCCTAAAAGATCATGCACAGGCATAGAGATTTGGACCTAGTTTAGGGTTTGGTTTTGGTTTAGGTTTTGGATGAAGGTTAATGTTAGAATTAAGAATAAAAGTAAATGTTAGGGGAAACTAATTACAATATATCAATATAGCAAAACTCTTAAAATGTCTAACAGGAGGCCATATTGGACTTTACTTTACATAGACTTTACGTTGAAGGAAAGGTTGACCTGATTACCCGCACACACAAACCATTTCTTAACTGGTTCATTGTTTTCTTATGTACAGTACTGTGCAAAAGTCACCTGCAAAAATAATACAGTGAAATTACAGTATCAGTGTGTTCTTGTTCACACACTGTGCAGTATTACCGTCTGGAGGAACCAAGGAGGAAACTGATGCTTTTTACTGCTTAGACTTTTGTAGAGAACTGTATTGGTTAGAAGAGATGGTTTAAATTAATTTGCTCTGGAAGGAATGAAGCCACACATTAGAAAAATACAGTTTTGCCCCAGGGTGAGTGTAAAATGGACCCAGTTTGTACAAAGACTAACCAAATATCTGATTAAATTCTGAAGTGCACCTTCGCGGCCACTTAGTTTGGTGGGTATAAAGCCATGGCCGCTGAAGGCTTGGCACTGGTCCTACTGTGAAAGGCCAAGGTGAGGTCAGACCAAGGGTGGGCCTGATGAAGCTCCCAGTGATGGAGGTCCAGCTGAAAATTGACCACCCAGCCTTTGGTGGGAGTGGGGTACTGACAAGTGCTCTTTATATTCCAGCGGAGAAGACCCTTACACTCTCGCTTTGTGGAGAGAAATGGGAAAAGTACTGGCCATATATTATGTGCCCCCCTCAATGAACCACAAAAGCTCACTTTAGTTTAGGGCAGCAAGCATAACTAGAATGATTTTTTTTATTCTTGATGTACATGGATGAAAACGGGGATGTGTTCCAACAGCTCAGAGAATCACACTTTAGTGTCCTTCAACATCAATATGAACACATTTTTCACCAAGAAAAGTTATGATATTGCCTCAAATTAGCTAAGTGAGCTGGGTAGCAGCTTGATAGCTAAATAGTGTTTGCGGGCTGATTCATTTCTTTATAAACCACAACAATGACATAACTGACATGAGCTTTAGTGTCTTAAAGGCTGTATTTGCTGCTGCCTTTGGCTCTTGCCAGACTGATTTGTTGCTCCACTTTTGTCACTTTGCAGCCACCGTAGACGTGACATCACAATGTTCACTCTACTCTGTACACAATCAAGGCAGCTCGCCTTAGCATTATGGAGACGACTTCACCTAGTCTAGCCTTTAAATGAACAATACTTGGCCTTTAAATAACACCTGATCGAAAGGTTCAATAAACACTCAATATACCAGATATTAACATTTTAGCATTGGAACCACAACAAATTTACAAACAGGCTCAGATAAGAAGCGGCACCATTTTTCGGCTATAAAAAGAATTATAGTAATCCCTCGCTTTTCACAGGAGTTATGTTCCAAGAGCACCCACATATAGTGAAAAAACATGCTGTGTTTTGATAGAATTTTTTTTTTTTAATAGTGTAAACCCTAAATATACCACCAAAACTTTCATTTTAAACTCTGTTTAATGCATTACCCTTAAAGAAAATGTAAATGTAAATAAATAAGCAGAATCAGTAAACTTCATTGCTTAAAAAATTTTAGCATTAGCGGTTATTAGTAGCAGCATGTGGCAAACAAAGACGCGTACACAACAGAAAGGCTGAAATAACTCTTTCTACCCACATGTTTAGACAGAGCACAGCTTACTAATAATAAATAAACTGAGATAACTGTTGAAAATTGGGGGGGGGGGGGTTTAAATATAAATACGAGGACAAGACACAGAGCAGTCAGGCTACATGCTCCAGCAGCTGCTGCTTCTTTTTATTGTCAGTGAAGTACTGCCACCGCTGGACTGGTGGAGGTAATACAGTTTGATCCTAAGAAAAATCTGCGTTACACTGAATCCACAAATGTTGATTGAATGCGTACAACTGAGGGGATACTGTATATTAAAAATAAACCTTAATGAAAGTAGTGTGCTTGCCTACAATCACACTAATGATGAAGTGCAGCTTCTGACATTTATGAAATGTACCATTAGCATCAGTGGTACAGTAGATCCTTCTGAAAAGTTCCAGCCAACATCTCATCAGAGTCAGGAGGAAACAGAATTCCAGTCCCACCTAATTCGGAAAGCCCCTAAAAGATCATGCACAAGCGTAGAGATTTGGACCTAGTTTAGGGTTTGGTTTTGGTTTAGGTTTTGGATGAAGGTTAATGTTAGAATTAAAAATAAGTGTAAATGTTAGGGGAAACTAATTGCAATATATTACAAGCAAAACCCTTAAAATTTCCAACAGGAGGCCATATTGGACTTTACTGTAAGTCAGCAGAGAGGCGGAGACTTTATGTTGAAGGTAAAGTTGACCTGATTACCCCCACCCCACACACACACACAGACACACTCCTCCTTTGGTGGGGTACCTCCGGATCTCCTTCCCCCCCTCAGATTCCTCTCTCACTCGGCTGGAGTCTTTCAGAGCAGATGGAAGGAGCCACACAGTAGCGACCTGCAGCCAAGTGAGTTAATTTGACACAGGATTTTATCATCATCATCTCTGTACATCTAATGGTAGACTTTGGGTGTTTGGTATTTTGGTATTTGATATTTTTTTGTCTACTTTTTGGCATCCAATATATTACATTTACACAATTTTATTTGAATGAATGAAAGAATCATTGAATTGTTGGAGGTGGATGTGAAATAATTGATTAAACTTACTGAAAACCTAAAATCTGGTTAAACCTAAAATCTGGTTTTAGTAAAGTTTTATATCTAAGACATAAAACTTTACTAAAAATAACCCTGTTCATTAGCAGTCATCAGCCTTTTACCGTCAGAGTGGGTTTCTTTGGCATAGGTTCTGCTTGCATTCCTCTTCTGTTTACATTCTTTTTCAAATGTTCTTTTTCTGCTCCTCAGGAGTTCGAGGTGTTATTCAGTATTTATTTTGAAGTAAAACTGGTTTGGCACTGTGAAGCTTCTCCTGAGCAGAGATTATGTAAGAGAGGTCAAAGACGTTACAGTCCTTCAGGGCTGGAGAACACAGTGCAGCTCTGTTCTCGCCTCGGTTTTTGGCTAAAAAAGCATCTTCTCTTCTTCTGCACTCGTTCACATTTTTGGATATGTTCGCCCGGGACCCTTTACTGTTCCACTCGAATGTAAGATCATGTTAATCCTCTGCCAGATATTCCATCAGATATGTTACCACAAGATATAAGTCTCCCTAGAATAGGGCTGCCCAGAACTTTTTACTATAATTGAATATTTCACTAAAACAGGTGGATAAAATATCAACACTTCTTTTCTGAGAATCAAACCTGTGAAAATAATACCGTATGCTAAATATCAAAATTATATTAAATCTAGTGTGCCTTCAGTAGAGAAAAATTGAACAGCATAGTGGATGAGTGAAGGACAAGAACTACTTTTCTTCCCATCCGTAAGGTGGAGTGAATGCTGAAGTCATGGCAATAAACAATATCCTTCACCTCAGACCATTTACATTCACGGCATTCATCAGACGGTTTGGAATGTGACTTCCATTCCTTAACTACAGGGGGCAGAACCCACTAGGCCACCACCCTTATCAGGTCGGCGTTACACCCAGTTAGCTTATACCTGCTAGCTACTGTTGTTACATTCCTGCATTCTGCAGTGACTATGTGGTGGCAAACTGTAATTGTGTTTTTATGTTTTAACGCACTCATCAATACTCATCTGTTTTTTCATCAGGTGTGAAAAACTAAAAAACTGCAAACATTGAAACCGAAATCAAACATCTGCTGTGTCAAAACATCTACTCACCTGAAGCTAATTTGTCCAGCATTAGCTTCAAGAACTTATTTTACCAGGAAAAAAAAGAATATTGTAGTCAAATATAATTCTCTATGTCTTGTTTTTTGTGAACTGAAACTGTTTTTTTACATAAATTTACATAATCAGACATTTACTCATTGTTTGCTCCAAAATTATTTGAAATTAAACACTTTATTAAAGGCCAGTATTTATTTTGACATGTAAACTAACTAAACTACATTAGATATTCTTCAGATGTAATTTAACCTCAGAAAATGTCTTAAAAAGTGATGCTTCTTGGAATAGGCCACCCACCCAGTTTTTCTTGTAATTCTGTATCTTGTCCTTTAAAAAATCATTTTTTCTTTTGCAGGTTCTTTATCCATTTTTTCCATCAGCATCTACAAACAGAGGGGATTTATGTCTGATTCTGGTTACATCCGTACCTGAATAATCCCATTCTGTTCTGCTAAAGCCATGATGATAGTCTCACTGGCCTTCATCTTCTTGTTAACTCCCCTTCCTTCTCTTCAAGCCTCAATTGGCGAGAGAAAAAATGCCACTAAGCCAACGCCTCATGCGATCAACCTCAATGTTATCCCAAAGCCAGTGGCTTCAGAGCTGAACACTAAACCAAAACTCCAGAGTCCACCTACTGGCTCGAAAGTTGACAGTCAAACCCTGTCAACCTCAGCAAAGCCTGCTGCACCCAGTAATGTTCACAAAGCCTCCACAGACAAACCCCCGATGAGCTCCACCATCACAGTCATCATCAGTGAAGGCTGCGTACAGAAGGAGGCTCGGAAGGATGCAGCCAACATGACAAAAATCCAAGAAGTGGAGCTAAGTGTGATGCCAGGATCTCCTCTGGCAATGATACACCGCATCAGCCTGGAGATAGGCACCTGTGGTGTGAGCTGTGAAAAAGAGATAGAAGTGCTGAAGGGGCGGGTCGAGTTCCTGGAGAAGGAGATGTCAGACCTAAAGAAGAAATGTAAGTACCTTTCATGTCACAATGAAATGAGAACTTGAGCAACACCCCTGCGCCCCCCTGGAACACCCTAACAGCCTGGAACACCGAATCAACAATGTTGCAACACATTAGCAAGCACCTTATTTAACACAGCAACCACCTAGACACACTGTAACAATCACCAGCGATATCACCCACTTAGTAACCAACTGAACACCTGGTTAAGAGCATGCTGAATTTGGATTATTATTTATGTATCACCTTCTTTTGATTCTCTTGATCCTCATTTGTTTTAAGATCTTTAAAATCTTGTTTTTTTGAAACATAATGATTTTCTAAATTGTTGTGCTGCGTAATTCACATATTTTTTTATTTGGTTTTTATTTGCTTGTCTGTCCATCCATCTCTCTATCTATTTATGCATGTATCAAAGTGGGCAGTGATAGCAGCACCGTGGATAAGCTTATTGGCTTTTACCTTTAATGCCCTTTGCCCATATCTTTAACAGATTCTGACAAGACAACTAAGCTGACTGTGGAAGCCGTGGACACAAAGGTATCTGAGGGCAGCACTGACAAAGAAGGTGTACCAGCGGGGAAAAAGACAAAGGCAGACAATATGCTATTTGAACGGGTGGTAGATGATGAGGAGCCGAGGAAAGACAAAAAAATCCAACCGACAGCAAAGCCAAATACCAAAGCAACGGTCCTAAATGTGGACTCAGAAAAACAGCTACAAACCAATGTCACAATAAAAGTGTCCACTAAGCAAGAAGTGACAGAGAAATTGAAGCTCAAGGATGTTCCTTTGAACCAGAACATGACCCAAAGCACTGAGAAGAAGTCCAATGGCACCTCTAACCTCTCGAAGAGCCCCAAGGCAAATGTGACAAGTTCTGGAAAAGGGAAACTCCCTCAATCATCTGCAAATGTGCCTTCTCCAGAAAATGAAAGGAAACTGTTCCAGAGCAACACCACAGCAGTGGGGAAAGGTACAGTGACTGGAAGGCAGAAGGTAGAGAAACATGGAAATGGAACAATTTCTATTGAAAAAGACAAACCACAACTCCAGAGTAATGCTGCATTTCCCAAAGATGGGGCTCCTGGAAAAAAGAAGGTGGAGAAGACCGTAAATGTGACAAGTTCTGTTGAAAAAGACAAGAAAGTGCCCCAGGTCAATGCAACGGTTCTTAAAGATGAAGCATCCATCAAGAGAAAGGTGGAAGAACAGGTAAATGCAGGTAATCCCACTGTAAAGGACAAAGCTCAACACCAAAGTACCAGTGTTTTCCTTAAAGAAGGATCATCTGAAAAGAAAAGGTCAGACGGTCATCATCTAAATGCCACTTCTTCTGAAAAAGAGAAAAAGATCACCCACAGTAATGTGGTGATGGTGCTTAAAGGTGGAAAGAAAACACTAGAAAGTCAAGCAAACGTGACAGCATCTTCTGCTAAAGACAAGAAGTTACCTCATGGAGGTCCTACAATGCCGCATAAAGAGGTAACTTCTGGCAAAAGGAAGGTGGAAAGGCATGTAAACATCACTTCTTCTGTTGAAAAAGGTAAAAAGCCTCAGCAGGTCGAAGCCACACTCCTTAAAGAAGAAGCATCTGGAAGGAAAAAGGTGGAGAAGCATAGAAACACTAGTGAGAAAGACAAGACGTCACAATCAGGCAAAGAAACACTAGCAACATCTGCAGTGAAGAAAGTGGAAAAGCAGGTAAATGTAACATTGCCAATCGATAAAGACAAACCCCAACAGCAGGGCAATGCCACGCTACCCAAAGAAGAAGCATCTGGAAAGAGGAGTGTGGAAAAACACACAAATGTGACAACATCCACTGAAAAAGACAAGACCAATATCATAATTCCTAAAGAAGGCAGGAAAAAGGACAATGTGACAGTTCTCAAAGCAGAAGCACCTGGAAAGAAGAAAATAAACACTACCATAGTGTCTGATGAAAAAAGCAAAAAGCAACTCCAGAGTAATGTCACTACAGGTCTAGGAGACAAGGCAGCTGGAAAAGAAAAGCTGGAGAGCCGTGGAAATGGAACAGCCCCTGACAGCAAAGAGAAGATATCGCGAAAAGGTGGTGAGAAGACAGTTCCGGGAGATGGCGGAGCAAAAAAGAAGGTGGCGGTGAATGGTGTAAATGTAATGGTTGCTACTGAAAAAGACAAATCAATCCATGGTAACCAGACAACGCATCTCAAAAAAGGAATGTCTGGAAAGATAAAGGTGGTAAAACATGCAAACAGAACAGTTATAACAGAAAAAGGAAAATTACGACAGGTAAATGTTACCCTTCATAAAGAGATGCCCGGAAAGAAAAAGGTGGATGCCACAAAGGAAAAAGACAAGAAGCAACTCCAAGGCAATGTAACATCATCCGTACGAGAGCCCCCGAACACAAAAGTGGAGGGTGGCATTAACATCACAAATGCAGAGGTCAAGACCACGAAAATCAAGGGCATTGAATCCATTGAGGTGCAGAACATAACTGCCACTGGCTTCATTATCACATGGGAAGCACCTCGAGGAGTATTCAAAAACTTTACAGTGACTAGAACGGAAGTTCCAACAGGAGCTACAGACGAGGAGGCCACCCAGGCTGGGAATGATGCTGAGATTCATGGTTCAAATCGAACTCATACCAGAAAAACAAGGAAGTTCTCCCATGTTCTACCGGGAAGCGCTCGCACATATCATTTCAGAAAACTTCAGCCTCAGACACGGTACTTGGTGTCTGTGTACAGCTCCAAAGCTGGGGGACCATCCAAACTTCATCGGCTGTTTGTCTCCACGGGTAAATACTACTGCCTTTCTTCTTGCATCAGCAAGTATGAAAGTTTCCTTGTTTTGTCTGATTATTTCCGGAAAAATTGATATTTCAAGCTGATACTCACATTTTATATGGAAGAGTATTGCTTGTAAATACTTGGAAACTTGTGCTTTTAGTTAAAATTATTTTTGTGATGTTAGCTGCTTAGAAAGAACTTCAGAGAAAACAGGGCTTTCTGAGCAGGTAGTGCCAGAGAGTCATTTTTAGTCAAAGTTAAGTCTCAAGTCTTTGTGCTCAAGTCCAAGTCAAGTCTCAAGTCTTTGAGTGGCAATGTTTACAAATGATGACTCTAAATGTGGGATTTTTGAGCTGTAAATGTTGAGCTCGAAATGTTTAGAAGATGTGCTAATTGGCCATGCCCCAGGATTACAATTGGCTGTTATTTAGCAGTGGGCAGGGTTGCGTGCTGTGATCTGCCCACATCAACATGGAGGATTTGCCTTAAATGATCTTAAATCTAAATGTTAAATATGAAAAATATATCTCTCACTCTAAATGTAAAACTCCACAGATAGATGGGGCTCGGTGACACCTTTCCAACCTGTTATTAGCTGAAAACCATTCATCTCGGATAAAATAATGGGACACAGGGGCGAGGTGAACGGTTTTCGGATCATTGAAAAGAGTGCAAGATATAAATAAATAATTGCATGAAATGAACACTGTTTACAAGTTATGTCTCACGAGTCACAGCACACGATTTCAGAGTAAATGTCATGCCTGTTAGGGAGTAAATCAGATAATGAAATATTTCTCCACTGTGCTATATATCTGAACTACTCTAATATTTCTCTAGGTCCTGAACCCCCTACAGACCTGCAGTTCAGTAATATAACAGAAACCTCTGTATCCGTGTCCTGGACCAAGCCTATGAGCAGTGTAACAGGATTCCGGGTCTTGTACAGCAATGCTGCCAATGGTACTGTTGAGGCCAACGGCTGTTGATGCCATTTTGCTGTATCCATGCTCAACAAGTTTAATTAATGTTCCTCTGCATGTTTCCTCTCAGGGGAGACTGGAACCATGTCTGTTGACTCCCAGCTGTCCCATGTTCTCATTTCCAAACTCTCTGCCGGTTCCTCTTACGACATAAGCGTGAGGTCAGTCCTGGAAGCAATCGAAAGTGAGCCAACCACGGCTTCAGTCATTACAGGTAAACACCAGGTTCCAGGGGTCACAGGTTCATATTAGTTTGTCTTGTTTGTCTATATTATTTCAAATTTTTTTATTCAAATCTTTTTTTTGTGTATACACTGCTGATCCAGAGCTCTTGCCATTTCGTTTCCCTGTATACTTGTATGACAATAAATGACAATAAAATTCACTTTGACTTTGATTGTGCGTTTATCCAAGAATTTCTTTAATTGTTTCTCTTTTCTAGTGCCTGACCCACCCGCCGGCCTTCAGGCAGTGAACATCACAGAATCCAAAGCACTGCTAACTTGGAAACCTTCTCGGGCCAAAGTTGACCATTACATTCTCAGCTACGGGTCGGCAAAATGTGAGTTGCCCTCATCCTTGGTCTTCACCCTGGCTGGCTCCGTCTCTTTCATCCCTTCTCTGATTCGCTATATTTCTTCTTTTCCCTCAGCTACTAATGTGGCAGTGACAGTGATGTTGTCCGGTAGTTCAGTGGAGCACCAGCTCAGAGGCCTTCACAGATTTACCCTCTACACAGTGAGGCTCTTCAGCCAAATTAACAACCTCCAGAGCAGGTCCATCTCCACCATCTTCACAACAATGAGTGGTAAGACAGTCTTAATCCAGGTGCTGCTCTAGATAGATACTTTCCTCTGGACCAAGAGATCACTGGTTCAAAACCTACCTTCAGCACCACCAATGGGTTCCTGAGCAAGACCCTTAACCCCAGGTTGCTCCATGGAGTGTGCCCCCTGCATTTAGGGTTCTGCTAAATGCTGTCAATGTATGACTCTGTAGTGTGTAGGTTATACAGTCAGAAAGTAATAATCATGGAGTGGTTTTAATCCAATACAAAACTACAGTCTTTAGTTTTTAATCGAATATGAATCTACATTGTGTGTAGTTTTTACAGAAATAACTATGGAGTGATATTAATCTAGTATGAATCTGTAGTGTGTACTTTTTAATATAGTATAAATCTGCTGTGTGTAATTTTACTGGCATGAATCTACAGTGTGTGCAGCCTACATTACTCTAAGTTTCTTTATTTCTTTTAAAATATTTCTCTCAGGAGTAAGGCTCCAGTCTGGGACGACCACTGAAGTCACCTTCAATTCTGCTGTGATTTCATGGAAGGCTCCACGTTTGACTTTCAGAAGCTACAGACTGACATACAAGCATGAAGAAGATGTCAGGGTGAATAAAAAACTCTGTTTGCGTTATTAGCATTTACAATCCACTCCTCATTACTGCAACGTCACTCACACTAACGGACTATTTACCTCTTGTTGGTTTTTAAGGAGGTGATTCTGAACCCGACAGTGACTCGTTATGAGCTGACTGACCTGGTGCCTTTTTCCAACTACACAGTGAAAGTGGATGGAGAGAGTGAGGGCCAGTACATCAATGTGGTTTCCACAGCTTTCACCACCGGTAAGATGTAGAGTAGGAGCTAGACTAAACTCAAAACACTGGAGACAGAATTTGTCCCACTAGATGATATTTTTAGCAATACAGTAACCCCTCAGTTTTACACGGATCAACATTCGCGGATTCAGTCTAACACAGATATTTCTGAGAACCCAACTGTATAACCTCTACCAGTCCAGCGGTGGCAGTAATACACTGAAAAGTTGTCAACCACCATAAAAAAAAAAAGCTGCGGCAGCATGTAGCATGACAGCTCCGTGTCTTGTCTTCGTATTTTAGAGATTTAACGCCCCCACTCAATTTAACAGTTCTCAGATTACTGTAAATCAGTTGTTCATAACATACACCAAAAACAGATACAATCCCCTCCAAAAGTATTGGAACAGCAAGACCTATTGCTTTATTTTTGCTGTACACTGAAAACATTTGGGTATGACATCAAAAGATAAATATGAGACAAGAGATCAATATTGCAGCTTTTATTTCCAGGTATTTACTTCTAGATCTGTTAAACAGCTTAGACGATAACATTGTAACGGAACACAGTTGTCAGGTGAGCAAAAGTATAGGAACAGATAGACTTGAGATTAATTAAAGTGAATAATACTTAATATTTAGTTGCAAATCCTTTGCTTGCAATAACAGGATCAAGCCTGCGACCCATTGACATGATCAAACTTTTGCATTCTTCCGTTGTGATGCTTTTCCAGGCCTTCACCGCAGCCTCTTTCAGTTGTTGGTTTTAGGGAGTTTCTCCCTTCAGTCTCCTCTTTAGCAGGTAAAATGCATGCTCAGTAGGGTTTAAGTCTGGGGATTGACTTGGCCAGTCTAAAACCTTCCACTTCTTTCCACTGATGAACTCCTTGGTTGCTTTGGCAGTGTGTTTTG
>JBBPDH010199392.1:0-15227 GCA_037974565.1 Clupeocharax schoutedeni
ACCTTCACACACACCATCACACATCTACACACCTTCACACACACCATCATACATCTACACACCTTCACACACACCATTATACACCTAAACATCTTCACACACACCATCATACACCTACACACCTTCACACACACACCATCATACACCTACACAATTGTACAATCAAGGTGCTTCAAAGGAATTGAACAAAAAAGTATTTCATGTTGCCTGCATGATTTCTCATCTTGGTCATTTTAATCAATAACTTGCACATGCTTAGACTGTTTTCCCATCATTTCCATTAATGTGTCCATAGGTAGCATTAAGATAAACATTCCTCAATAATAACTCCAGGATGATATTACTGTCTCACTGAGAATCAATGTATTAATCAACTGGATCTGACTTCCTTCATTTCCCCCTGTTAGATGAGAAGATAAAACTCGTTACTTACTTACTGATGGCTTTGCAGCTTCTTCGGAACTTTTTCACAGTTTTCCTTTGTTGGTTTCATTATTTTCTATTTATTTGTATTTTCAAATATTAGTTTTGTCGTGTTTAGGCCTATTAGTTGGCTAATGTAGTGAATGTTTCTCTGAGGCAATGTAGACATTAGCAAAACAGATGTTCCCAGTAGCAGTGATTTAGAACCCTGTGTGTTTTATTTGGACAAACAATTTCTCACCAACTCACAAGAGTCAAAAGCCACGCCGAACATCAACCTAGAGTTAACATGCACTTGGATTGATCTTGGGAATTTGATCATTTATACATTCATTTCCCCTTTAGGAAGTCATTCAGCTGTAATAAACCCCCTTAACATGATCTGTATAGATTTTATTTTGTATAATTTGATAAAATAGCAGTGAATTGAGAAAGGCATAATGTTGCATTGGACAATGTGGATTTTTTGCAGTAATGAGAAAAGTTGTGAATATAGTCATGCGCATTGCTAGCTTGTTGGGTGTCTGTTTGGTTGGATATCAAAAGGCTGGAACAAAAAACAAAATACGTTCATGGTTGAAACTGACAAGGAAAACTAAGGTTAAAGTTAAATTTTTAATAATGACAGTTATTATTTATACCAGCCCTGGATCCTGGGATCCAATTACAGCCAAAGTAGGTTTGTAATGTAATTCATATGAGTTGTTTTCAGAAAAAAACTACAGTCTTTTTCAACTCTTGGCACACTTGATCACTATAGTGGAAGAAAAAGTCCTACAGGAGGGAACTGCGGGCACCAGTAGTGCAATACTAACTTGGCAGCTTTCATTACTTGGCAGTTTGCTCCTAGAGAGGGAGGTGAATCGCAGGGCTGCTGTAAGAAAATGAATCATAGTCTTGTGGCCAGCAAGCAACAGAGCACAGATACCAAACAAATTACTGGAATGGCCTTTCTCAGAGACAGGCTGCAGATCACTGGAGCCCCAGGCACAGTAATTGTCCCATGCAGACCACAGCATCCGAGGAATACGAAGACCATAACTGGCTTTTACCCTTTAAGATTAATGCAAAAAAAAATGTTATTTCTGCAAATTACTCTGCCCCCCCCGTTAATAACACAATTTCTCAATGCTGATTTTGCATTTATGTCATATAAAAAGAATGAACAAAGTACAGTTTGTAACCTTTTGTCTTTTTTGTACCACCTACTACCTTTCTGAATAAGCAGCATCGAGTGCTCAAGTGCTACTCTGATGAATCAGATTTCATTCAATTTTATTGACATAAAGCTTTTTAAAACTGACATTGTCACAAAGTAATGTGGGTAGAGAGCTACGGGTGAGGGAAAAGCTCTCTAAAGTTGATGAAACCTCGGGAAGAACTAAGAGATCAATGAGTCCAACTAAATCAACAATAAGTGTGTACCAATTTGATTTGTGCTTTTTTTGATTTTGGATTTCTCTTTACAGTTTACATCTGATGATGTCTGTAATGCTATTGGAGTCATTGTCAATCTCAGAAAATAGATAGATAAACATGATAGCTCACACAAGTCAAGTCAAGTAGATTTTATTGTCATTTCTACCATATACACAGTACATAGTAAAAATGAAACAACGTTCCTCCAGGACCATGGTGCAACACGAGCAGAACAGGTCAGAACAAGAGCAACAATACCCCTACATGAAACAGGACAAGACAATGTGCAATGGCAATGGCTACATTATGGATAAGTACAGTATTTGACCAGTAGCAGAGATGTGCAAGGGTGCAACTGTGCAAGAGAATGCAGAACATCAATAAATAAATATGTGCAATTTTAAAACGGCAATAAATATGACTGTGCGGTTTGTAGCAGTATAAAAACCATGACAGAATGTTGTGTGTTATACAGAATGTGTTATATGAAAATGGTATTTTAACTAGTTATTAAGGTTTGAGTTTTCCAAGGGGGTAGGGGTGAGGTGCGTGATTTGTGGTGTGTGTGTGTGTGTGTGTGTGTGTGTGTATGTGTATGTGAGCAGTAGTTGAGTTGTAAAAACAAATCAGGGGGTGGATTTTATCATTTATTTTTTGAGCTTTTAACAACATATTTTGAGCTGATGAATGAGCAGACAGTGTGTGTATATGTAAAACACAATGACTGATATTTCTGACTCTTGACTTACCTAAAATGTTACTTTTTGCCCATTTAAATCCGAAGTCCTTCAGATTGAGCTATCCATGCTGCTCAGCCATGATGTTAAAATCACAACAACACTGTCACCTGCTATGCCGCTTACTGACGTCAATTTAAAAAAAGTTGCGTCCTTATTTGTGCGTGCCCTCTCACTCACAGTATTTTACTCAATAGTCCTATGCAGAAAGCCCCGGAATGTTGAAATGATAGTACTATACTATTCAAAATAGAACAAGGACATTCATTTTAGTAGGGAAGATGATTTTGACTGTTTTTATTTCAGGGGGGATGCCATCCGTCCTCACCCCCCCTCAACTCGAGTACTGTGTGTGTGTGAGTGTGTGTGTGTGTGTGTGTGTGTGTGTGTGTGTGTGTGTATGTGGTTTTATAATGTCAGTTTTGGTTAAGGAGTCTGATGGCCTGATGGCACAAAGCTTATACATGTCAAAGTGGACAGTCTCTGATATACAGAAAAGTAGAAACCTTTGGGCGTTTATTCCACTCCAAACATTGAAGGTTGCTGTTTAGCACTGTGGGAAGTATAATATTAGCTGCACGAATCTCCTGCCAAGAAATGTAGTTAATGAAAGGCTGTGGTTGCCTAGTAACATTACGGTCAAAGAGTATTTAAAATATCGCCCATTGATTTTTTTGAATACCTTGAATTAAAACGGAGTTCCGTTGATGCATGTGCATTCACATATGTGTACATTGGCAGCTTGTAATCTTAATTATCCCTTCTCTTACAGACGTTGTGCACTTTGAAGGCGCATGGATTACTGAGCAAAAGCAGAAGTGTAGAGTAACGAGACATTTGTAAAAGTGAGTGGCCAAAAAAAATAAAAATCCAGACAAGTCTGATATTAATAACCCAGTAGACATCGATTGTTTACAAATATGGCAGCAAAACAGGGCCAGCCTTAAGAAGCTTATACAACACATCAGGCATCTACAAGATCACAGTCAGATATTCACTGAGCCAAGTTTTATCAAGGGCATTGCCGTATTAAAAGGAAATGATTGCCAACCGTTCTGATGTGTTAGTCTGGGAAAACATGTCACATGTCTGATCTGAGACCCTTATTTGAGAGCGGATTCAAACAAGCGTCTAATCCCGCTTAAACCCATTAGAGTCATAGCTGAGAAACCCTGAAAGGAGATAAGAGGGTAAAGGATCCTCTTTCCTGCAATGGTAAAGGCCTCCAGATGTTCAGACGCACACAGAGCATGACATGTATGAAATAACGTCACAGATTATCTAACGTGATAAAAATAAAACACACACCAAGGGATCTGTTTGTTTTGTTACATAAGTTAACCTTGATTAATCAATAGTGATGTTTTTGTCCACCCTTCTATTGAGGCCAATTGAGGCCAATGGTTTGCTGGGATATCGGCCATTTTTTTGACCTTCAACTAATACGATTCAGTAGTGAATGTCTTGGTTTACCTATTACTGGCTGATGAGGCCAATAATATGTCTTACTGGAGCAGCAATGATGATTATGATTCACCAGAATGACGTTGCCAAATATTCCATCCCTTCCAGCTGCTTCGGTCTGCCTCTGATGGGTAACTGTTGCCAAACGTCAAATAAATTCTGTAATTATTTCCATTAATGAGAGTCAGGCTGAGCTTGGAAATCCTCTTAAGGATTAAATGAAAGGACCACATAGATTTGAAAACCATTTTCACAAAACTATTACTAGACTAATCTCAGAAAAACAATAATGTCTGTGAAAGATTCATTATTATGTTTATCACCTTCACACCCGGTGCAGTTTAGGACATATGAAGAATGAAGATGATTCTTTCAATCCCTCTGCCTTTGCGTTGCGAAGGTACTGATTATATACATGGCGGGATTATTTGGAGAGATTTGGACTTAAATGATGTGCTAAATGTTAAATAAATATCCTGCACTTCAGTTTGCTGTGCTAGTCAAAATCAAAAGACCTACTATTCCCCTAAAGATGTGCCTGCAGTCTCTTCACACATCTCTTCATCTCTTCCCTGGCACAAGGAACCATGTTGTACCACAAACAAATGTTTTTCCATTACAAATAAATACCCAACCCTCGATGGCAGGGTTAAAAGTGGGCCGCAACCGAGCTGAATGTGTCATTCCTTTCTGATTGGTTGAAATGCCATCACAATATGGAAACGACCCACTATTTTTTCTGTCTACCTAAAGAAACAACAATAGAAACAAAAACTAACAACTGAAAAGGTAAAAACCGTCTATAGATACATTTCAGTGGGAGTTTTCTATCTTCAAATCTGTGAGAAACAAGAAGAAGAAACAGGATTTTTGCTGGGTTCGGTTTTCATCACACATATAAGGAACATAGAGAAATGATAAAAAAAAAATCAAACCAAAGCAGGTCTGACAGAAAAACTTTCCGCCAGTTCGACTCCATGAACACAGTTTTGGGACGACCAGCCATAAACTGTGTGGAGAGAATTGAGTCAGAAACTCTGTTAGTGGACTGAGATACACTGAAAAACATCATAGTACAGTTTAGGTACAGCATGCTTCATGTATATCTATGGTAAAAATGATTTTGGAGTCATTTGTAGCACAAACGGTCTTCAAAGAGCAGGCAATCTAAGATAGAAGTAAAATGCACATCAGCATATCTGCACTGAGCTCATAAACTTTGCTGGGCTCCAGACAGTCATTTAACCCAGTATGAGCCCCTTCAGATCTCAGGTCTGGATTCTTTATCACAGACAAACTGCAGGACCAGAGGTTGAAGGGAGTGAACAAATAGTTCACATAATATTGATGCAAAGAGGTAAATGGACTTCCATTAGCATTTTCAAACTCTGAGATATTCCAACAACAGGGTTCTGGACTCCTTTCACACTGATCTGCAGTCTTCCTCCTGCTCCACCGTTTGCCTATAGGTTTAAGGGCCTCCTAAGGGCAATTAAAGTGATGATTCAGCCCAAAAACAAATTAACACATCTTCACCCCGGGAGCGCCCTGGATCCCGAAATTTAAAGGAGTAAGTAGCGAAATTGGTTATTCAGATTGAAAGAACAGATCCAAGGTTTTCTTGACAGGCAAGAAATATCAGAAGTCAGAAAGATACAGAAATTAATGGGTGCTCTGGGTGGTGACGCCAAGAGAGAGATGGGGGTAATAGAAGAGAATCAAAGGGATAAAGTGCAGAAGATATTTGAGCGAATGGATGGGTTATACTTGGGGGAGACATCGTTACCAGTGCTACGGGTAAATTTTTTTGGGTGTAAGCAAAAGTCTGGGGAACCATTACATGTTTTTGTGTTACAGCTGAGAGAACTGTTTTGCAGGCTGCAGAGGTATGACCCCGACGAAATTCTGTCCGAACAGGTTCTGAAGGAACAATTTTTGCTGGGGCTGGAAGATGGACCGATGGCGCGTGCCGACTGGAGCAGCAGCCTCAATTAGAGAGCGTTTCCGACCACTCCCTCCAATGATGTATAAGGAAATGAAAGTTCTGTTGGCGGATATGTTGGATGAGGTGGTAATTACGGAAAGTACTAGTCCATGGGCAGCTCCGATTGTGATGGTACATAAGAAAGACGACAGTTGGCGCTTTTGTGTTGATTATCGCAAATTAAATGATGTAACTCAGAAAGATGCTTTTCCATTACCCAGGATCGAGGAGACCTTGACCTCATTGAAACAGGCTGAATGGTTCACCACGTTAGATTTGGCTAGTGGATACTGGCAAGTGGGGGTCCATCCCGATGACTGCCCAAAGACCGCATTTACCACCCCACTTGGCCTATATGAATTTCAACGTATGCCTTTCGGGTTATGTAACGCGCCCGCCACCTTCCAGAGACTCATGCAATGCTGCCTAAATGGCCAAGTAACCGAATTTTTGCTGGTAACAGCTTTTTTGACTTTAAAAGCCTGTATAACACAAGCCCCAGTGTTGGCTTATGCTGATTTTGATCTCCCCTTTGTGCTGTATACCGATGCTAGCCACCAAGGTTTAGGGGCGGTCTTAGCACAAGTACAGGAGGGCCAAGAACGAGTTATAGCATACGCCAGTTGCAGTTTACACCTCACAGAACAGAACAATGCGAATTATAGCTCCTTCAAGTTGGAGTTGCTAGCCCTTAATTGGGCCGTGACAATTCAGAGACTATTTGCTGGGAGCCAAAGTTCTTGTGTTCACAAACAATAACCCGGTGGCTCACCTGAAATCGGTGAAGTTGGGAGCAACGGAACAATGGTGGGTGGCGCAGTTGGCCAGTTTTGACTACGAGGTGAAGTACAGAGCAGGTAGGCTAAACGTAAATGCTGATGCCTTGTCAAGGTTCCCTGTCGTGAGCATAATTACAGGCAGACAACCGGCTGAGCAAGGTCAGGAGCCGGCATCCAAAGATGAAACCCTGACAGAGCTGGACTGGGTGCACCTAAAAGGAGAGGACGAGGATGTGCGTTATGTCCAGGATTGTGTGGTGCGACAGAGGTGTCCCGTACGAGCAGAAAGACAAGCCGCTGCCCCCTTAGTCAAAAAACTACTGTCCCACTGGGGTCGGATGAAGGTGAGGAACCACATACTGTATCGATGTGTGACTGATCAATACACCCTTGAACCTAGGGAACAGGTGGTTTGCCCTCCCAATCAGAGAAGGGAAGTTTGGAGACACTACCACGAAGCAACAGGACACGCTGGGGCCGAACGCACAGTGACCTGTTTGAGACAGCACTTCTTTTGGACGAGCATGGTGGATACTGTAAAAGAATTTCAAGTGGGTTGCGCCGAATGTGGTCTGCAGAGAGGTAGGATTGAGCCCTGAGCCCCTTTACATCCTGTAGTAGTGAATTACCTTATGAAAATATTGTCAGTAGATTTTTTCTCTCTAGGCCGCCCATAAGATGAGTACCCCCACATTTTAGTCATGATTGATATGTTTACCAGGTACGCGTGGGCTGTTCCCACCACTGACCAAATGGCTAAAACCACAGCTCAAGTGTTGTGGGCCTCCGTAATTCAACAATTCGGGTGTCCCCAGCGGATACACTCTGATCAGTGTCCCAATTTTGAATCGGAGCTGTTTAAACAGCTGTGTAATTTGTACAGTATAGAGAAAAGTAGAACAACCCCTTATCACCCGGCTGGGAATGGTAGGGTTGAACGTCTTAACCAAACCATCTTGGGTATGTTATGTTCTTTAGGCCATGAGGATTAGGACAATTGGGCAGAACTCCTGCCAGAGCTGATGATGGCCTATAATAACACCATACATGGTGTAACAGGATTCGCCCCCGCTTACTTAATGTTTGGCCGTTATGTGAGAACCCCAGTAGACATCCGCTGTGGAGTTGGAGGTACATTTCAGGGCCAGGGTTTGAATGGATGGGTGAGAGAACATCATAGGAGGTTGAGAAAGGCCTATAAGGTCGTACACAGACATAATACAAAGGCTGCTGCTGTTCAAAAAGCACAGTATGACTGCACAGCACAGGCACAAGTGTTATTGCCAGGGCACCGGGTGTGGGTCAGGGACCGAACTAGGCAGGGCCATGGTAAACTGACTCGGGGGTGGGAAGCGACCCCTTATGTGGTGATCGAGTTGGTAGGAGAGACAGGTTTGGTGTATAAGGTGAAGTCCGAAGTGAATGGCAAGGAAAAGGTGTTGCATAGAAATTCACTAAAGATTTGTGTGCCCCCAGAGCCCCAGACCTCAGAGCGTGGTAGAGCCAGAGAGGGGTCACCGAACCAAGCAGAAGGCCCACCGGTAGATATAGTGGAATGCTGTGGCTTCCGTGTGGGTTATGGGTAGGTGGCCAAGCTCAGCATTCGGCAGCGGCAGATCCATTACCTGAGGTGCGGCGTTCACCAGCCCGTTATTTGGAATAAAGAGTGAGGTAACGCAGGGATTGCTTGTGTTTAAAGTGGGGGGATGTGACCGGTTGGGAAATGCATGCTGTTGGGTTTTTTCTTTTTTTTACTTTTTGCTGGGGAAATTGTGTTGTGCATTTATCTGTGGGTGAGATTTTTGTTATGTGACATTTGACTGGTGTTATTCCCAATGGACACTCTTCACGAGACTCAGCAGGACCACCTGACCTACATTTGGTGAGGGCGAATCAGGACAATGTGTGGGCAGGGCCTGGAATTTAAAAGATGGCGTCGCACAGAGCACGAGGAGGGAGGCAGGGAAGAGCAACAGAGCAACGGAAGCAAGCAAGTAAGGTAAACAGAGGTAAATAGGGACGACAAGAGAAGAGGAGCCACGAACAGGCAAATGGCGTGAAGAGGGGCGCGGCGAAGAAGGACGAAGAGAAGCTGTTGTGCGGGGCACAACATTTGACTCTGAGACTCGGTTCACTCTTTTTCTCACAGGCGTAGTGGTCCTGGGAGTGTGGCCTGTTGTGCGACGTGGAGGCTCAGTAACATGCTGTGGTTGCTCGACGATCGGGTGAGGCGGCTCCGGTTGCTTCTCCTCTCCCTCCGCAAGTACTCAGGTGTCGCGTTGGGATGATCAGCCCCCGCTAGCGGCACGGGCGGGGAGAGAGGACATTTTGGTGATGGGGTAAGAGAGCTCACCGACCAACAGCATGCACCGAGGAGTACGCGAAAAGGTGTGCTGAGAGGACCTCTGGACGCAGAGCTGAGGTGAGTGGTGGCGAGTACTTTTTCCAGCGGTCCCGGGCATGAGACAAGTCAGTGCCAGGGTTAATTGTAATTATTACCCTGCGCTTCCATGCCTAGTGATAAAGAGAGTGGATTTTCTAGCCAATAGGCTTGTGGCGTGTAGATACTGGCCACTGTGTTGTTCTTTTAAGGTGGAGTCCGCTGTTTGGTGGCGAGTAAAGGCCGAAGAGTTAGCTTGTCTGACACGGACGTTGCACCTGCCCTCCAGAGCAAGGCAAACAGAAACTGGATCCTGTTATTTTAAAGAGAGTTGTGCATCATTTTTTGAACTGTTATATTCCCCTTGCTGCTATTGATTAATCTGACTGAGAACCGTTTGTTTTAAGGTTTTCTTAATGTGTCTTAAGTTATTAAAATTGTGGAAAACTTTTAAACTTGGCTTGGTTGCTCAATCCGGTAATGAACCTGTTTTTTCATCTGCTGAGTACTAATAGAGTCCCAGGCTCTTAACCACTGGGTGGCATTGACGGCAAACAAACAACAACAAAAACAAAAAAAAGTAGTAAATTATTTAGGCCTCCCGAGCCTAACTAAACCAAACCTTACCTTGACTCGGCCACGTCACATATGCTCTGTATTTGTGTGTGAGGCAATTTTTAAAACCCAGTCGTGATTTTTATTTTTACATGTTTGTAATAATTTCAGCAACTTTGGTTCTACGTGACACAGCAACACTAAACATAGCTCAGAATAAACCAGAGGAACTTCAATATAAGGAGTTTGGCTATGTGATGGACGATTTGTTGCACTGCTGGTGTGGATCCATGCCGCTCATGTTCTAGGGGTTAAAGCTTTTGCAATGGTGACTATAAGCCTTCATTACCTGGCCAGTATAGCTGCAGTGCAAAACTAAAGAACCAGGAACTTCAAACACATTTTGGTTGATGAAGTAGATCTGAGGCATTGTTAGGATCGTGAATCATTCAGGGCAACAGTTTTAAATCTGTGTGGGGTGTTGAATTGACCCGGGGGGTGGGGGTGTGGGGGGGTGGGAGTGAGATATGACTGGGGTTTTAATTTGTTAAAGGGGGCATTTTGTATCATTATTTCATGCATGTTCGAAATCACACATGATTAGAGCCATGGCTATTTTATCTTTTTACTATTTTTAAATCCAAGGCTATTCATAAAACATTCATGGCTGTAGCAATGGATGCCCCAGTCTAATGACAGCCCTGACTTAGAAGCATGTAAAACTTTTAAACTTGGCTTGGTTGCTCAATCCGGTAATGAACCTGTTTTTTCATCTGCTGAGTACTAATAGAGTCCCAGGCTCTTAACCACTGGGTGGCATTGACGGCAAACAAACAACAACAAAAACAAAAAAAAGTAGTAAATTATTTAGGCCTCCCGAGCCTAACTAAACCAAACCTTACCTTGACTCGGCCACGTCACATATGCTCTGTATTTGTGTGTGAGGCAATTTTTAAAACCCAGTCGTGATTTTTATTTTTACATGTTTGTAATAATTTCAGCAACTTTGGTTCTACGTGACACAGCAACACTAAACATAGCTCAGAATAAACCAGAGGAACTTCAATATAAGGAGTTTGGCTATGTGATGGACGATTTGTTGCACTGCTGGTGTGGATCCATGCCGCTCATGTTCTAGGGGTTAAAGCTTTTGCAATGGTGACTATAAGCCTTCATTACCTGGCCAGTATAGCTGCAGTGCAAAACTAAAGAACCAGGAACTTCAAACACATTTTGGTTGATGAAGTAGATCTGAGGCATTGTTAGGATCGTGAATCATTCAGGGCAACAGTTTTAAATCTGTGTGGGGTGTTGAATTGACCCGGGGGGTGGGGGTGTGGGGGGGTGGGAGTGAGATATGACTGGGGTTTTAATTTGTTAAAGGGGGCATTTTGTATCATTATTTCATGCATGTTCGAAATCACACATGATTAGAGCCATGGCTATTTTATCTTTTTACTATTTTTAAATCCAAGGCTATTCATAAAACATTCATGGCTGTAGCAATGGATGCCCCAGTCTAATGACAGCCCTGACTTAGAAGCATGTAAAAAGAGCTGCTGGTGGTTCATAGAAAATTTTATTGGGGTTTAGTTTAGCATTTTCTCAGTACATATAAGTGAGCACCACTACAAGTTCAATTTACAATCACAAGCTAATTGACTTCTAGTGTTTGTTAGCCATGCTAGCCTCACAGCTCCACTTTCAGAAGGACACTAAACATGCCTTGGCTGACTTACAACAACAAGGGAGAGTGGAAAACTGTGCAAACTGCTTTTTCTGTTCACTGAAACTCTTCTGAATACTGTGGCTAATTAAACTAGTGCTTGTTACCTAACATTGTACTGATCAAACAGGAATGATTTGAAACTCACTTTAATTTTGAACATTTAACTAATGCTATTTATTTTATTTTTCTAAATCAGGTAAAAAGCTGGGGTGTGGTTAAATGAAAAAATGGCATTTTCTCAGTATATAAGTCAGCACTACTACAAGTTAAATTTAGAAGTTAATTGTAAGTTACAAGTTAAACTGACCTCTAGTGTTTTTAGCAATGCTAAACTCATGGCTCCAGTTAAGTTTAAGATGAGAAAACTGGGGAAAATTGGGACAATTAGTTTGCTGAATTGACTTTGAATACTGGTGTTAATTAAATGATTGATCAGGAATCCCCCAGAAAATTATGACTTGTTTATTAATGAATGTTTAACCAAGACTATTTTGTATTTTCTAAATCAGCAGTTATTTCTGTGTAGAAATCAATCAATATAATATGTTTATATGTTTAATATGTTTTTTTCCTTTTTATATAAAATAAGTCAGCTGATATAAGCCTATGGAATCAATAAGCAGTGGCAAAATATCATTTTGCCATATAAACTCAGTGGGTGACTAGCACTAGGAGCGGTTCCTGTGGTTGTGGGTAGTGGTGAAGTTATTTTAAGGCAGGGCACTCCTTCACACACATTTACGATCGGAGCAGGGAGACGGACGTGCTGTTATATCATCACCCAGCACTGGCTCATCTGTCATCATGGGCCTCTGTGCTTGCATTATGCAAATGCAGTTTTCCATAAATATCTAATCATCATCAAACCCACCTGCAGCCACCACTTTGTTACTTCCGTCATCACAGTTTGTGTGTGAGGGCAGGAGCCTCATGCCAGCCTTGATCGGTTTAAGGCTGTGGTGAGCCAGATAACATTCACAAGAGGCAATAAAGGGGAACATTCTAGAAATGTGGGGAAGCGGGTGTACGAAGCTTTTTGTGGCTTACAATAGAAGTGATTTCCAACCTTAAATCTCCAAAAAGTACAAATCTCAAATGAGTTTACTGGAGATTTTCGATACAATGCTAAAAAGATTAGCAACAAGAGAAGAGAGAGAACTGGAATTGGAAATTCTGCCATGTCCAAACCAGTCTCTTCTACGGTCTAATTTAAACGTTTTTTAAATCAAAGAGTTTGAGTTAGCATGTAAGGTTTCAAAAGGTACCCAGTCTGTATACGGACACTGAGCTGCAAAAACAGCCCTTTTGAACTTGAGAGTTTTTATGAAATCCAGTGCATTTATGTACATTTGCCGTAACAGCCAGCAGAGACTTCAACCCAGACTGCGTTTTGAACAAGTTACAATACAAGACCACCAATCTCATATCAGTCTTAAAGATAGTAGTTTACCCCCTAAACCTGAGGAATAGAGAAACAGTCACATGGGGGGATGTATGTGGGTGTGTGTGTGTGTTAGGTGTTCGTGGGGTACATGATGTGTGGGGGGGCAGGTGATGAGCAACAGCTGCTCATCACCTTGGCAACTGGCGGGTTATTTTGTGGGAGGTATATAAGGGGAGAGCGATGCTAAGCACCTTGTTCGGAGTGGGAGTGTGTGCTTGAGAGCTGTGTTGGAGAGAAGAGATGCAAATAAAGCTACAGAAAATGGATTTTGTGTCATCTGTGTCCCCTGACTCTACCGCTCGTCACAGTATTATCAGATACAGAAAATGTTATTGCTTACAACTAAATAAACACTGTTCCCCACCATTGTCATTCCCCCACTGTCCTGTGGCCGGGCTGGCTCCTCCTCTGCCCGGGCGACGCTGGTGTGGACCTCTCCGAGGAACCTTACCACAACCTGGAAGTCCTTCGGCTGGCAGGGTGCTCTCTGTCCCATAGCCCAGGTTCGGCAACCCGAGGCCAACCGTGCACCCTGCCGGGCATATCCCTGCAGGATCGCCGTGACAGTCAGACAGGCAGGCCACTCCATGGGCCTGGGCTGGGCGTTCACCGCGCCCCGTGGTGTCTGCATGGCAGGCCCGTCCATGGGCCTTGTCCCCACACCAACGCCTCACAGAAGGCCTCCCGTGACATGGTAAGAATATTGCACATAATTATAATTTTCTTTAACATAATTAAATGATAAAGCTCACAATAAGAATACATCACATGATTCTGCACATACTACTACTACTACTACTACTACTACTACTAATAATAATAATAATAATAATATTAATAATAATAGTTAATAATAATAATATTATTATTATTATTATGTACAATGATAACTGTTCTAGAGGTCCATAAGCTTCTCATTCCATTCCTGAACATGAACAATCTGCTCACAGCAGGCCGCCGGCTCTACTCCTCATTAAAGAAGTCTGTTTACTGAAAGGGCTTAGTGCAGTCTAGGAAAGCTGGTAACTTGCTACACGTCATGCCTTGTATTATGTATGTTGTGTACAATGTGTGCATCACTTCTGGTGCACGCTTTCACCATCCTGCTCTCTCTGCCAAGGACAGTCGCCTGCCGTGCTGAGAGACCACACAGCAGAGGCCGGGTGATGGAAGCTTTTTAAAAATGTGAAAGGAGGCCATGTGCAGACCATCTATAGGAAAATCATTCCTCTGAGTAGCTCTGCTTTGATTGGGCGCTACATCATGAAATCACACTCTCACTATCACTGCGTTTTAATGGCTCATTATCTCATCCACAATCTCCAAGAAAAACATCTTTGAGAATATTAAAACACCAGAAATGAATAGGGTTGGTGCAGTTATATATGCACTGCATAACAGATGCTGCCATGTTGCTTTGGGTATGGTGAGCATGCTCTAAAATTGGATTGTAATTTAACTACATTCACTGGATTACACCCATAGATATTTTAGATGTGTCCTCAATATCACCCCAGTTTTAAAAGGGAGAGCACTTCATTGACTGTTACAACATGGTAAACTAGACAGCAGGAGATCCCTTTAGATGCTTTTTTTATATTTCACAACAAAGTATTTTAATTCTGCCTAATGTACTGTGATCATCAAGTTCTTTTTGAGTTTGTGTCAAGTTTGACTCCACTTTCTTCCTACAAGGCTTACTTACCTAGTATAAACTCACCAAGCTTGGCTGCTTCATTATGATGATACAACATTTTACCTACAAAGAGTGAGTAAGCCTGGTTGACATAATATTTTGAGGTAAATTAAATAGTACATTAATAAATATAAAACACAGATTAAGTTCTTGAACTTAAGTGCAATGTATTCAAGGAAATTCACACAAAAATTACCTTTCGAGATAAAAGCCTATGTCGTTGCTGGCACGCCAGAGCCGTGCCAGGATAGATTTTTCTGTTCTTGTTTATTTTGTTTTCTGTTTGTTACCTTCTGTTTTATCATGCCAGCATTTGCTGAAGAACCTTGGTTGTAGTTTTCTGTTCTATTTTAGGATGCCCTTATGGCTTTTTGGTTTTGGTTCAGTTCTGTTAGGTGTCATGTTCTGTTCTGTTCTGGTCTGTTATGTCTTGCGTGTCTGTTCTATGTTCTGTTCCCCTTGTAGGTTCCCCTGCTTGGTCCGTGTTCCCTGTTTCCCTTATGTGGCCCGACCTGCTGTGTGTTCCCCGCTCGCCCTCCATGTTCCTGCCTGGCCCCTCATCCCGGTCCTGTCTCGTGTACCCTTCATTGTATTCTGTGTTCATGTCCTCCCTCCAT
>JBBPDH010199406.1:0-15225 GCA_037974565.1 Clupeocharax schoutedeni
CACACAGTATGAACAGGCCAGGTGTGTGTGTGTGTGTGTGTGTGTGTGTGTGTGTGTGTGTGTGTGTGTGCACGCACATGTACGTGTGTGCCTTATCTAATAAAGATAGCCCAAGGAGATCTTTACTTACTGTAAACCTGCTCTCTCTATTCTTTCTCTCTTTTTAAGATCTGTGTCCCTTTTTTCTATTACTACTCTCTCTCTTTCTCTTGCTTCTTTTTGTTTCCTCCTTTTTGTTATCTCTCTGTATCTCTGTACATTTTTCTCTCTTTTTTCGTTTTTCTGTTCTCTCTTTTTTTTCTGTATCTGTCTCATTCCTTTTTTCTTTTACTACTACTACTTTTCTTTTACCACTACTACTACTACTACTTTACTAATACTACTTTTCTTTTACCACTACTACTACTACTACTTTACTACTACTACTCTCTCTCTGTCTCTCTCTTTCTGTCTTTCTCTCTCCCTCTCTCTGTGTAGTAATAAACCCATGTCAGCCGAAACCAGGTGTGTCTGTCTGTTTGATCGTACATGTAGCTCTCTGTGTGTGTGTGTGTGTGTGTGTGTGTGTGTGTGTGTGTTTCTCTTGTTTACCCATTTTGGGGTCAAGCTGAAATGGCTATAGGGTGTTAGTCAGACTGTCTGGTGGCTGGGGGGCGGAGCTACAGACAAACATGAAGCTGCCTGTTGGAATAGAACAGATATCATTTCTGACAGAGAAAGGGAGAAGGTATGAAGAGAAAGAATGAGAAAAAAAGATAGCGATATAGCCATCACAAAAAGATGAAGATGGCCAGTAGGGTTTTTGGAGGGCTCCAGTCTGAGGAACTTGTGAGGAGCCTCAGCTTCTGAGGATCTTAAATATAATGCACAAACTATAAAGACGCAGAAGAGGCTGAAATATGTGTGACCAAATTGGAGCTGCGGAGCTGAAGGTACATCTTCTCTAGAGCGAGAGAGAGAGGAGGAGGAGGAGGAAGAAGAAAGAAGATGCAGCGAAAGATACTGTTCACACTGACAAAGTTGAAACGATGAGAAAAGCGAGGGAACGACAGCAGAGGGAGTGCATGTGAGAGAGTCTGAAACAGGGAGATAGAGTTTAGGAGAGAGATTTATCACCCAGAAGATTTCAAGGCTAAAATTATCTGTGAGCATTGGTGGTCAGTTGACAGTCTGAACTCTGCCTGAAGAAGTTGCACGTTCTTCCACTGAACCTCACCTGATCTGTCCTCCTGTGTGGACGTGGTCATGGCACTCGTGCAGCTTTATATACCTGAAAGAGGAAACAGCAGGACGTCCTGCAGTCATTATAAAACGGTGAGGAGGCCTGGGGGGGGGGTCTGAGGCAAAAATGTAAACAGGCTTAAAGTAGAGTCTGGAGGAACACAACCTCACACTGCTCCTCTTCAGGTTCCTGAAGGAAATTACTGCTATGCTGAAGTGCTTATTTACAGTTTGTTGCATACACATAGCAGATTAATTATGTCAATTTTTGAGGTGAAATATTACTGGGTAGAATGTGCAATTTGTCTGGAGCATTTTACATATATATATATATATATATATATTAGAGGTGGGCATCGATTAATTTTTTATAACGCCGTTAATCGCATGGAATCTTCGCCGATTCTGCACATCGATAATTAACGGCGATAATTAAATCCCCCCCGAACCCCCCCGAATAAAAATACTTATGAAGGTTTAAACGTAGTTTCCCTGCATTTTTAAAGCATTTTACTACTTACGTATTAAGATATGAGTGACTTATTTTATAACATATATATTACAGAAATTCAGCTAAATTTATGTATAGGGCAGCTGGTATCCCAGTGGTTTGGGAGTTCGCCCTGCGATCATGAAGTAGTGGGTTCAATTCCCAAGACTGCTAAGCACCTCTGAGGTACCCTGAGAAAGGTACACATACACTGCGCCCTGGGCGCATGCTGTACAGGCTGTTCATGCTGTTCACAGTGTTTGCTGTGGTGTGTTCACGTATGAAGGAATTTTCACTTCATATAAAATATAACCCTAATAATTTTTTTCGAGAGAACACAAAGCAAAGGCTGCTCATCAAAATGCTGTGTGTGTGTCATTTCTCTCCCTGGCACTTTATTGGCCAATACATTTGTTCACTCTAGATAGATTTAATTCACAGTGTCTCTCAATGGAGAAAAGTATTGGGACGGAGTGCTGTTCAACTCTAAGGTCGGGCGCCCCAATACTTTTTTCTCTCCTCCCTATCATACAGAAAATAACGTCTTGTCTCATTTTAGTAAATGAAAATGAAAAGACATTTTAGCATAGTTTTATTTTGTAAACCACATTTAGTCTTGTTCTTATTCGTCAACAATATTACATTATATATTTCATTATAGATGTCATCACATGACCAGCATTTACGTTGTGTTTCATCTCGTTTTTGTCGCATGATAAATGTTCGTTGACGACGATATTTTAGTATCGTTTAGTATCTGTGAATCGATTTTTTGACAACAAATATTGAGTTTACCTTGACATTTGATTTAAGGGTAAAGTTTTAAACTGAGTTTAAAGTGAAAATAAAGTGTTTGGTGAGCATATTTGGGGCCATATTTAGGGTTTAGACTATTAAAATAGGCCTTTATATGGGCCTTTGCTTTATTTTCCACTATTCGTGGGTGCTCTTGGAACATAACCCTCGACTGTACATATAAAATTATCAATACACACAAATGTCCATATTTATATTTTAGATTATTTGTATAGAGTATTTTCTAAATTTTACAGTTGTGTTTTTAGTTTTTATTCTATTGTTTTTGCTTCATTCTGTCCACTTTCTGCTGTAACAATGCTGATTTCACACTCGTGGTACTAATAATGTTTTTTCTTTTCTTATCTTATCAGTGGTCGGTGTTTAAGATTAGTCTACTAGTCATAGTGCTGGAGCTACAATACTAATGTGGCTATCAAGTAATAGCTCATTCCCCACCAATTATCATAGAGCACACACACACACTACTCAAACCATGTGTAATCTCTAATAGGCCTCAGATGTGGTTGATTAGCTTTTTTTAGTCCTCCTTTAGTTTAAAATCCAAAAATCTTGGAACCCCCAAACCACGTCCTGTTCTTTATTAAGGTGTATTAGGCTTGTGGGTGTGGGTTAGAACACAGCATGACTTACTGTGAGCTGTAAAAATGAAGGTGAAGGTGTGTGTGGTTTAGGACAGAGTATGACTTACTGAACTTCAGTGTCTGTTTTCACAAACTGCCTCGGGAGCAGGAGCATAGTCCTGCTTTGTGAACAGTAGCCCTGATGTTGCCTGAAACGACTGGATTTCATTTTTAGTTCACAGTAAGTCATGCTGTGTTGTAAATCAGATCCACAAGCTAGATCAACCTTATTGAAGAGCTGGATGCAGTCCAGAGACTCTTTGGGTGACCATTGGCTTCTTGTGTGTGCTACATTAGCCTTATAGCTCTGGTTCTGAACTAAAGAAGTTAAATTAGAAACCAGACATTGACCACATATGGGGTCAGTGCAGTGCAGTGTTTAGATTTTTTGCTGAACTGCTCTTTTAAAGTTCTTTTGCTTGTCATGATGTTGGTTTCCACAAAAATGCACCTAATGGTCCCAAAATACTAACACTAATTAGCTTTTGTTGCTTTTTGTGTCAGTGTAAGAACCATGACACCATCTGATTTCAACGCTGACCTTTCAGTCACCTGGATCTTCTAATATAATTACCTTTAAGTGGGGTGTTATTTTAAGCTGGCTGGATTGAGCGTGACTGTGTGTGTTTGTGTGTGTGTGTGTGTGTGGTAATGGAGTTTGAAGCCGTTTGGCCTCTGGGATGTGGGTGTTTCGGCCTGTAATTACAGCGTCTCTGGGACTAGGGGCTTTTCAGGAAATTCCTTAAAAAGCTTTCAGGTAATAAAGCGAGACGGCAGAGATGAAAGCAGGAGCAGCAGCTGATGGAGAACTGCTGACAGGCCACTGCAGCACTGACTCACGAGTGTGTGTGTGTGTGTGTACAAACAATCTGAATGCTGTGCAAACACCTGCTGATTTTCTCTGCAGCGCTGAGAGTGTGTGAGAGTGTGGGTGTATCGTGACAAACATGCCCAGAGGCTCAACTTCAAACGACCCGAGTTCTATTCTTAACAATTCGGCCGTCAACAGAAAGTCCCAACCGCAGGACAAGAATGATGCACAAGTGACACACACAAGAGCATTCTGGGAAAATGAGTCACAGGGATGAGGCTTTGTGTAAAGAGCGACAATCATCGTCCTTTCGAAAAGAGCTAAAAGAGTGCACAATGATTTGTGTGTGTGTGTGTGTGTGTGTGTGTGTGTGTCTGTGTGTCTGTGTGTGTGTGTGTACTGTGTGGTGTGTGTGGGCGAGGGAGGACAATAATAGAAATATTCTGACATGCCCTTGCAGACAACACACACACACAAAGGCCTAGTACAGTTGGAAATGTGTCTGATCTGCTCTATAAAAGGAGCAACAGAGAAAATACAAATTACCGTCACATTTAAGTGTTCTTGTGTTTAGGTGTAGCTGTTAAGGTATTGTGTCGCTGTAATATTTGCTCTAGCTCTCTATTTTCTCCACCCTCTCTTTCTCTTTCTCTGTTCTCTCTCTTTCTTTCTCCCTTTATACACTCTCTCTCCCTCTATCTGTCTTTATTTTTGTTTCCTCTCTCTCTCTCTCTCTCTCTCTCTCTAATTACACCCTTCTTTCAAACTCTCGAGACCACTATTTTAGGTGGCCTGAGTATGTGTGTGTGTGAGTGTGTGTGTGTATATGCGTGTGTGTATGTGTGCACCTGTTGGTTCCCATCATTATAAATGCCTGACTCATTCCCCTCTGCTTTGTTCTCCTGAGAAACAGACGACAGGCATGCAGTGTTTTTTCTCTGTGTGTGTGTGTGTGTGTGTGTGTGTGTGTGTGTGTGTGTGTGTGTGTGCGCGCAGTTGTTTTCTTAGCTGAAATATTGAATTTATGATGTTCTGGTTTGATTTTTCTGTACAGAATTGAAATCTGGTGTGCAAGTAAGACACTGTAAATGTGTGTCAGATAAACTGAGGCTTCTCAGTCTGTCATTATACCGTATGGGTTTCGAATGGAAACCGATTCACAGCAGTGGCTGGAGAAGGAGATGTATGTTTGGGGTGTAGTAAGTTTCTTGTTTGTGAGTTTGGGGTGTTGTGAGTTTCTGTTTTGTGAGTTTATGGTGTAGTGAGTTTGGGTACAGCGAATTTAGGGTGTAGTGTGTTTGGGGGTTAGTGAGTTAATGGTGTAGTGAGTTTGGGTGTAGTGAGTTTATGGTGTAGTGAGTTTGGGTGTAGTGATTTGGGGGTAGGGATTTTGGGGGTAGGGAGTTTCAGTGTTGTGAGTTTAGGGGTTAGTGAGTTTGGTGTAGTGAGTTTAGGGGTTTGTGAGTTTGCATGTAGTGAGTTTGGATGGAATTAATTTAGGTGTTGTGAGTTTGGGTGTAAGTGATTTTTTGGGGATGTTGAGTTTGATGATTGTTGTGGGGGGTGTAGTATGTTTTTGGGGTATTGTGTGGGGGTTGTGATTTTGGGGGCTGGAGGGTGGTGGTGAGTTGTAACGATGTCAGGGTCAGGATCAGTAAGTTCTGCTGACCATTCAGGGTATTTGAGGTCTCGTATATGTGAAATAATTTAATTCTGGAATTTTTCTTTCTATGTTTGTTGCTGTTTCTATTGAATGAGGTTGTCTGTAATGAGATGCTGAAGGTTTCTGACTAAAGCAGCTTCAAACCATTCAAGCATCCCAACCCCCCCACCCCCACACCCCCACTGAGAGAGAGAGGGAAGGAGGGAGGGGAGGGGGGTCACCCCTCAGTGTTTCGGTTTGAATGGGGGGCTGTCCCACAACTAACAAAAGCTCCTAAAGCTCCGAGAGCTCAAAGCTGTGGAGCTGAAAGCTTTCGGCTGATCTCTATGCTTTTATTCTCCTCACCGCTGAACCAGACTGGACCTGTTTTCTATCCTGAACTTTACTTTTACTGCCTTTTGCACCACAAAGTGGATCTGAAGCCTGGACAAGTAGATTGTTGACCCTTTTCTCTCTCTCTCTTTCTCTCCCTCTGCCTCTCTCGATCGCTCTCTGTGGTCAGATCTACACGGACTGGGCAAATCACTACTTGGCAAAGTCAGGACATAAACGGCTGATTAAGGACCTGCAGCAGGATGTCAGTGATGGAGTGCTGCTGGCAGAAATCATCCAAGTTGTAGGTAAGAATGACCTCTGTTAACCGTTTCTTCTTTAAAAAGTGTGTGTGTATTGTACTGCATGTATTTTTTAGCAAATATTAAGGCAATAACAAAACATGCTAATGAAATACAGAAAAGCTTAGTTTGTACCAAAACTTTTATTTCTTTGTGTATGTTAAAATCAGTCCAGTAATTTTCATTTACAGATTATGCTGACGTTAAATTCTCATTAAAGGACACACTGTCCAGATTTCTGGTAGTCACACTTACAATTTGATAATATTATTAATAAAGTATTATTCTTATATAATAAAAGTTCTTCTTATATAATAAGCCTTAAGTGAGAATGCATTATAGGAGTGGCACAGCCAAATATGCTAACATGGCTAACCACCAATTTGCATAATGCTAATTGATGCATATTCACTTTAATTGACTGGTAGCAGCATTAGCATTTATGTCTGGGCTGTTACTATAAATTTGATCCATATAAATACAGTAAATATGATTGCTTATCCTGTGTACATAAAGGCTTAAGTTCCTGGATTTGTGTGCTGAAAGTTTTCACTTATAAACACAGATTCTGACACTCAAACATCATTATCACACCTGCCCCTGAGTTTACTGTGTGTGTGTGTGTGTGTGTGTGTGTGTGCGTGCGTGCAGGTTTGTGTGTGTGTGGCTATGCTTTGTGTAAACACTTTGCATAGACGTAAGCTGTGATATATGCTGTGAGATTTTAAAGTTTAAAAAATAAAAAATGTATCTGCAATTAGTTCTACTCACCCAACCAACCAACAATGTACCACAACAAACACTTTCAAACACAAGGTCTTGTGTTTGAATGTGTTTATCGTGGTCCATTATAGAAACTCTGATTTCTTTACAGCTGTTTTATTCACCATTAATCCCCATAGTGTGTCTATATGGAGAATCCGAACTAAATCAGTTTTCTTTAGGACCTGTTTTACCTTACGAAGCTCTGCATGTGTCTCTCCAACATGAATGGGTTTAGTTTTAGGACCAAAAGCTTGGTAAAACAACGTCTCAAGCGTCAGGTGGCGCAATCATAACCCTTTAATGGAATAACGGAGTGAGGGACTGTGTGAGTTTCATACCAAACTCACTCTGAAATTCTCAGTTTATATAATATGATTTATTTACCTTTATTTTAGTTGCTATTTCAGTTCAGCCATTTGCTAACATTTTTGCTAAAGGCTAACACTCGTCACATAAAATTCTCCACTTTAACTTTCCAAGTTAATTCTTCTTGGAACATTTTGTGGTTATTATTGGTACACACCCTTCTATCAGCTGTTAGAACCCCATCCCTCCCTCCCTTCCTCCCTCCCTCCCTCTGCTAGTTCCGTTGGCAATCCTCGGAATCTGCCCCCACCCTACTGACTCATTGCCCAACTGCCCCATTGCCCCCAACCTACTCCTCCATTGCCCTACTGCCCTACTGCTCAATAGTATGGGTAGACTGGTACTGATCCATTTTATTTAATGGGCACTTTAAAACAACACCAGATGACCTATAGTTTCACCTCATAATACCCAAAGTAGCCTAAAGCACCTTATAAGCCCCCCGACCCTAAATGTTTTTATAGGTTCATGCCAGTTGTCTTAAAGTCATTTGAACACTGTTCATCCATAAAGTACTTCTCAAAGAGATTTTTTATAGATCAGATGACCCTTTATCACCTTTGAATCACCTTTGTTGGTGCAAAAATACCATTGTCTGTCTGTCTTATCTTTGACCTATTGAGTAGAATAAATGAAAGAAATGGGAACAGATGTTTTAATATGACACGCTGCAAAGGTGATCCAACCACTCAGCATTCAGAACCACCAGTACTGATCACTGCCTGATCATCTGAAATCATCTGAACCTGGTTTTTCACCTGTTCAGGACTTATGTTAGATGTACTTTATTATACTTGAATTATTCATACGTAGGTCACTGTTTTGTTTAACAAACAAAAAACATTCTTTCAAACCTGGTCAGGTTCAGGGACTGGACTGAAGATGGGAGACTTTGAAAGCCCTTCTTGAAAGAAAAACATTCACACACGCACAGTCTCAGGTTTAAGTGGTGTTATTTGATCACTCCCTCACCAGCAGATCCAATAGAGCCACTTTGCTCCATTTTCAACATCACACCAGACAAGTGTTACTGAAACACGACCTTCTCCTTCTTACATACACACACACACACACACACATACGTGTGTTCCTGCCATACTTGTGAAGTGTTTACAGAGAGTTCAGGGAGTTTTTTGGGGTGGGTTGGTGTGTTAACGGTTATGGTGATGATTTTTCTAAAACTGAAACCTCAGTAGACTGGAAATATCACCATGTGCTATGAGCATTCTGGATAATCACAGCTCCAGATGAAGTTATGTGATCCAGCACAGGATTGTAAAATTTGTTTCGGGGGGAATTGATTTTGCTATGAGTAAAATGTTCACAGTAAAAGAGTAGAAAATGAACAACTCCAGCTGCTGATTGTCTGTTGCTCAATTTGTATATATTTTTTAATCTTCAGAAGCATTTACTCCTCCAAACATTTTATGTGTGTGTGTATGTGTGTGTGCAGTGTGTGTTGCTGATGAAGACGTTGTGTGAGGTTTTTATGAACCCTGTCAAGCTATAGACATGCTCATTTACTGCACCTGCTTGCCCTTTTCATTCCCTTATTCCTCCTGCAGTGTAGGTGTCAGCAAGTGTTTACTCACACATACTTACAATGATTATTCACCTGCCTTGTTATCCATCCCTCCCCACACCCCCAGCCCTGCTCCTGCAGTGTAGGTGGTATAGTAGGTGGTAGGTGGTATCCCTGTGATGGATCTCTGCTGTGAGGTTCTTGTCATGCAGGGGTCTCAGGCTGTGTGTGTCAGCTGGGAGTGTAAACAGCCTGTCAGCTGCTGTAAGGGGGCTTACCCACCCCTCTTTCCACACACACTCATGCACGCACACATGCTTGCAGCAGGGTACTTGGATGCTTAGCACATTCATTACACAAATTATTTCAATGTAATTATGCAATTACACCATTAGCTTTATATTAGATCTCTATTCTGTTCAAACGGGTTCAAGTCTTTTTGTGTTTAGAAACAGAAAGAGTATAAAGGCTGGAGTGAAAATGAGAACTGTTCCTTAAGACCTCAATGAAAATACAAGAAAGTCTGGATCTTCAGTAAAGGAGATGTCTGTTCTTTCTTTCAGCCAATGAGAAGATAGAAGACATTAATGGCTGTCCGAAGAGCCGCTCTCAGATGGTGAGTGTTTTTTTTTCTTCTTGCTGAATGAAAGCCTGCTGTTCTTCTCCTCTCTGAGTTTGTTTGATAGATGGTTAACCTTAATGTGTTTTTTATTTTCTGCTCTCGTGTTCCGCCTCTTTTCAAACATCTGCTGGAACGCTTTGGTGGACAAATTTAGGTTTGGCATGGAGCCAGATCTGCCTGGACAGTTTATTATAGAAAAGAGAATCATGTCTATTTTTGCCCCGGAGGTTAAGGGTCGCCGGTAACGCGAGACCTGGTGGCCGCGGCTGTGGTCAGTCGGCCCACTGGATTAGAGACGCAGCCTGTCCTGATTGGGCTCCCTGCCCAGTGCTGTGTGTGTGTGTGTGTGTGTGTGTTTCTCCTTCTCTAATTCTCTCCCTCTTTTCTCTTTTTTCTTTCTCTTTTTCTCACCTCCTTTCTCTCTCCTTTTTCTTTTTCTTTCTATCTATGGTCTCTCTCTGTTCTGTGTCTTACTCTCACTCTGTTCTCTCTTCTTTAGGTTTACGTTTTCTTTCTACTTCTTTTTTATTTATAGTTTTCTCTGTCCTCTGTTCTTTCCATTTTGTTTCTATCTTTTTATTCTATTTCTCTCCTTCTTTCTTTTTGTTCTCTATCTCTTTCTGTCTTTCCTTCTGTTATCTCTCATTGTCTCTCTCACTCTCTCTCTCACTCTCTCTCCCACTTTCTCTCTGTATCTTTGTCTGTGTGTGTTAATTCCTCTTCACGATCAGTAATGGACACAGCTGTTAGGTCGGATGTTGATTATGTCTGATATACTCCACATACACACTGTTCCACACTCTGATCTTGCCTAAGGTGTGTGTGTGTGTGTGTGGCAGCAGGTGCACACACAGCCGTTATGCTAATTGCTGCATTGTGTGTTTAGATTGTTTGCTGAAATTGCTTTTGTTAGTGATAAGGCTGTAATTACTCAGACTGGATACACACCAACATCAAAGGCTCAGACATTCTAGCACTAAACTCTCTCTCTTTCACACACACACACACACACACACACTCACACACACACATACACACACACCAGTGCTCGCTCAGAGTTATAGTGTCCCGACTGTCCTGTCCTTCTGTTACTGACCCATCGTTTACCCTCAACAGCAAAGGGCCTCATTATATAAACATTATCTGATCAGTAGGCTCAAAATAGAGACAAACTACTGCAGGAATGAAAAGAATCTTTGGAGGAGTCACATTAAGCATAGTCTCTGCCAGCACACACACACACAAACACACGCACACACATACATATACACAGTTGGCTCAGCTGGTGCACAGCTAAATCACCCAAAACCATTAAAAGGAACATTTATGCTCCCCACAATTTTATTAGAAACACATTCTGTTTCTATTCACTGGTCACTTTTTTTTAGAAACACCACTTTGTGTTACCCCTCTGTGCCCACTTCATTAGAACCCTCTCCCTTATATCTCTGTTCAGTTGTGTAGGTTCATACTGTGGTCCAGTATATCAGCATTGACTCATTAATCACTGATCAGTTTCTGTTCTCAGGACCTGCTGTCCAGATATTACTGGGGTGATGGACTGTTCTCAGAACTGCAGTGACATTGTAAAATATCCAGCCCAGAGTGACTCTGTGTGCAGAAAATGACTCCTCTTGAAGGTCTAGTGGAGAAAACACTCGCTGCAACAGTGTGCCAGAAAGGAGTAGGAACAAGATCAGGGTGGAATAGAGGGTACACACCCTACCCCTTCAGCCCAACATTTCATTCAGCTCAACTGTTTTTTATCATTTATCTTTCGCTGACTCATCTGTCTGATCTCTGGCTGCACACGCTCTGTCTCCATCAATAGCTGCTTTTCCAGGGGCTCACTGAGTCTGATCCCCTTAAAACCACCCCCACTCACCTTTGAAGTGGCAGTGTGGTGATAAAATTAACATTACATTGTTTTCCTTTTTTCCAAAATATTCACACCTCATCAAACACATTCTGCTAATCTGTTTTTACTGAAGGGGAAAATAGTGCATACATTCTACTATAAATGTGAAAGTGCTGAAATTTCCTCCAAACTATTTACACACTGATTAATCTCCCCCACCCCAGTCTTACACACATCCACCACCCAGCACAACCACTGAATCACAGAGCTGTTGACGCAGGAGTTAAACACACACAGGATCTCTCTGCTATTCTCTGTGCGTGTGTTTATGTGCAAGTGTGAGTGTATGTGTGTGTGTTTGTGTGTGTGTGTGTGTGTGTGTGTGTTTGTGTATGTGTGCTCTTTCCTCTGATTATTTATAAAGATAACTGTAATATATTCAGTTGTTGTGGTGTTTGTGAATTACATGTTTTGTGGGACAATGAAAGGGGCCTAAAACAGAGCCCTGTGGAACACCACATTACTCTTTCCTTTTCTCAGAACGGACTGTTCCAGAGTGCTCTGTCAAGATCTTGACCCTGTTCACACATGCTCACGTCATGTGACCTGTATCTGAATCAGATCATAATCAGATTTTATCAACCTGTGTTTACACGTGGTACTCAAACGCACCTGTGGTCAGTCAGACTAAAACCTAATGTGGTCAATGCAACAGCCAATCAGGTGCTCCACTCCTGATTCTTCTGTTCTGTCGTAAAGAAAAGCCACATTTTGCTGCAACTCTGTCAGTGTTGGAGGAAGAGTCTGTATAGAATAATTATCAGTGTTGTCGCTGGCAAGAACTGCATGCTCATACACCCTACATCAGATCACCCACCCTTTTTACCTGAGGGCAGGAGGATTGTGTCTGAACTTGTTCTTCAGACCTTCATATTGTTGTGTGTTTGCTGTATTTTTATTCAGGTGAATGATAGTCAAAGCATGATGAGATATCAACCCTCAGAAATAACAAATATTGTGACATGTTTTTTTTTTTTAAGTATCATTGGATATGATATTGTTATGTCGCCCACCCATGTCTGCTCCTGGGTTTATCAGTTCCTTCTCCCACCCAAACAGCGGAGGGAAAAAACATCTCTCTGAGGAACATGGGAGTACTGGAGAAGCTGATTGTCATCTAGATCCTGTAAAGAATGAAGCCCTCCCACTTCCACACACACACACACACACACACACACACACACACACACACACACACACACACACGAGTGTATGGGGGTGCTTTGAGGTCATTTAGTGTGGTCTTGGGTGGCTGAGTAGGTCAGTGGGACATGGAGGGGCAGAGATTTGTGTGTTTTGTAATAATGTACAATTGAATTTTTTAAGCAGTAGATGCTAAGGGAGAAGTGTATCAGGTATTATTAGATCCTCACAGCTGTCATGTTTCTGGTGAGAACGCAGAACCTCCAGCGTTGTCCTTCATTTTCACAGCAATAAAGACCGTAGGTGAACAAAGAAGACCCAAGCGCTCTTTAATTGTAACGTCTCCTTCTGCCAAGAAAGGTAGATCCTCCTGCTTTAAGGTTTTAGCTTTTACTTGTGGTTCTGATTCTATAGTCTGATTGGCTGTTCTGTTCTATACTGCTCTAGGTGGTAGTAGACTTGTGGGTAAAACCTGCAACCATCTTGGTGAACCAAATGGCCACAAGGTTGCAGGTTCAAACCCACACATTGTACCATTATATCCTTGAGCAAAACATTTTACCCTCAGTTGCTCCAGGGGGTCTTTCCCTGTAACTAATGCTTATAAGTCACTCTGGATAATGGCGTCTGCCAAATGCTGTAAATGTAAAAGTTCTATAGTCTGATTGGCTGTGATGTTTCTAAAGTCTGACTGGCTGTTCTTGTTCTATAGTCTGGTCGGCTGTTCTGGCTCTAAAGTCAAGTTGGCTCTTGTGGTTCTATAGTCAAAATGGCTGTCCTGTTCTTAATTTTGGTTGGATGTTGTGGTCCTATAGTCTGATTGACTTTTTTGTTCTGAACTCAGATTGGTTGTTCTGGTTCTGTAGTCTGATTGGCTATTCCTATTCTAAAGTGGATAAGGGATGGTGACGAAACAAATTATTTTTAATTTTAAACAAATTATTGCCTTGCATACAAGGCAACTCAAATTAAACACAACAACAAAGACCATTTTGCTGGGAGTTAGTTTGTGGGTCATGGTAGACTTTTTCAGTCTGTGTCTGAACATGCAGTGTGGCTGACGGAGGCTGACCGCTGGCACTTGTATCGGGCCATGCTGGCTCTGAATGCGGGGTTAGCTCTGCGTTGAAGTCATATTTTAGATGTGATGTACTCTGAAGAAGCAAAAAATCCTTATTGCATGAGTTGCAGAGAAAGATACTCCTATCAGCTTTTCCATCTGTAATCTTGTAAACGTTCTATTCACTGGGAAAGCAGCACATTCTTGTCTGCATCCTTTATTTTACTAAGCACCTGTGACCAGAACCCGACCGGGGATCAAAGAGTCACCACCATGCGATTAATCAGTGCTAATTTTTTTACGGTTTAATTCGACACCCCTAATTATAACCCACTGTTCTGTTTACAGAATAATCACTGACTGGAAGGTTGCCTGGCAACCATAGAAAACCGTTAATGACCATGGTGGAAAAATAGTTGGAATTGGAATTGTTGTTATTAAAAATAAATTAAATTATTTATTAACACATAGTAACTGCAGAAGAATGGCTGTAATGCATCAGTGCTACAGAAATTAACTTCAGAAAGTATGTGTCAGTGTAACTGCAGTAAAGTAAACAGCGGGGTGATTTTTAGAGGAGTATTTTTACCCTGAGCAGACGAGCAGGAGTGTTTTAAAGGGGCAGTGGAAATTGGAAGAGGCCTTGGACCAGATTCATGCCCCCTCTGACCCCCATGGGGTACAGCTGTCACCTAGCAACAGCAGGGGGCTGTGTGTGTGTGTGTGTGTGTGTGTGTGTGTGTGTGTGTGTGTGTGTGAGAGTTCTATCAGAGAAGCTTTTGGTCCTAGAACTAAACCCGTTCATGGTGGAGGGATATATGCAAGGCGTTGTAAGGCACAATAGTTCACACCAAACCTACTCTGCCAAATATAACTTCACTATTTTGTTTAAAGATCCCAACATTTTGAAAGGATAACTGTCCATTTTTAACTTTCATTGGTTAGTGAAAGGACAGATTTGTGTGAGTATGTGTGTGTGTGAGTGTTTGTTTATATTACTCATTGTTTACTCTGTAAATCCAGCATTAGTGCTCTGATCTAAACCCTGGTGATGTCATAGGTCTGTATTCCTAAGGCGTGTCTACAAATTAAATTGATTTTTTATTTCCTCAGTTTCTGCCCTGTTCCTCTATCCACAGTGGAGATTCTATATGTATATATAAAATAACATTTAAGGTTGTTCAAGTATATGTTTGACCCATGATACCTCTGAGCCAATCAGAACCCTTCCTCACCTGCCTGGTCAGCGCTGTGACCTGTACAGCGTCTCCTAGCAACAGGATTGATGAACCACCCTTAATATTTGAGAGGCTTTGCATGCTGCTTTGACTGAGCAATCCCTGTAACTTATTAGCACGCACACAAACACACACACACGAATCCTTTACGCACTGCAGGGTAAACCTCGGGCTACAGGTTGTGCAGCTCACTTCTAGGCTTGGACAGTGTGGGTGTGTATATGTGTATGCGTTTTCCATGAGCTTCTTTGCTTTTTGGAAGCACCTGAAATATCTAATCTCTCTCTCTCTCTCTCTCTCTCTCTCTCTCTCTCTCTCTCTCTCTCTCTCTTTCCCTCTCCCTCTCTCTTTGT
>JBBPDH010199428.1:2644-13677 GCA_037974565.1 Clupeocharax schoutedeni
CAGTTGCTTGTTGCATGTGTGTGATATATATATATATTTCTTTTTTTGTGCTACTGACATCATGCCTGAAACCAGTTTAAATATTGGCATCTGCCCACAATCCCTAATTTGCTGGACTGCACAAGATATTTAAAAACTACAAGCATTTAAGTATGTTGCTTTTCATTGACGCACTTTGCATAAGATAAGCAACTTAGATGTCTATCATGCTCAAATTACCAAAACACTCTACAACCCTACAGGGAGAAACACACAGCTAACAACATGTGTGCTGTCTCTAGCTAGATTTATTGCATTGAATTCATTTCCCCCCCTCCAAAAACCAATCCAGCCTTTTTCTCCTGATATCAGTCAGATGTTTCATCTCTAAATACTACGCATTAGCGAAATGTGGACAATATTAATACGACGGTTCTTGTAAAAGTTTCAAAAACAAAATTCTTGGTTTTGTCTCATCATCCTTTTGACTCTCTCTAAAACATCTTTGTTTTAATTGTATTACATTATGGCAGGGGGGAAAAAATCACATTTCATTTCCAAACTCCTGAGGGAAAACACTCAACTAGCTTAGACCCTACTTTACTCTATGTTTCACATGGAAATGCATCACACGATGAAAGAAACATGTTGGCTTAAAAGCAATAGCTTGGTGGATCAGCCAATGGAGTTTCTGTTAATTAACTCTAGAATAAACTCAATTTTAACAGACACCAACATATTATACATGGTCAAAAACACCCATAGGTCTCCACTGACCATCATTTTTAAAATTTTTTTCCTCTAAAGCACGTTACTAACGGCTTTGACATTGAGGATATCTTCATGTTTCTAATGAGCACTGTGGAGGGCTCGGAAGTGTGCTCGAATCAGTATGACCTTATCAACAGCAATTTATCAACTCACTGAGTTCCAGCAGAATGAGTTAATTCCTGAAATATTTCCTGATTACAGCGAAGGTTCTTATGTTATGCCATATGGAGCATGTACCACTCCTTCTTGTCGTGTCCACACCGCTGTCGAAGGAGGTGGGAGTTACAAGATGAAGGGAGTACCTCAAACAGCATCTGCTTTACATTTTCATTAAATCCCAGCTATTTCCTTTACTGGGACCTTCTTGGCCACAGTAGCTCTTTTCTCACTCTCTCTGGGGGCTGACATCACATCCCACAGTACGAAGCAAATATGTACTTACAACACTGTAACTTACTGTGCATGGCACAACAATGCCAAATTATAGAGTTTAAATTCTTCAGTATGAGGGAAACAGGAAATAACGTTAGGACAGAAGCCGCAGATATCTAGACTGGTTGTCTGTGGAGATAGTTTCATAACACTGCTCCTAATGAATCACCTCGGTGTTGCAGATGCATTATAAAGAACAGTCAAAAAGGCCCTGCACTCTACTATCCATCTTTTGACACCACATCTGTTACACCTGTTAAGCTCATAGCTGAGTAAATTTATTAAACTCCAGGCTTTTGATTGGTGTTTATTTGAAACGGTACTCATTAGAAACTTGAAACTAATAAGTGAGTTATATACCTATGGGTCCACAGATAAGCCATATATACAGGCCTGAGGGCAAGGCACTAAAACTGCCATGTAAATAAATAGTATTTTTATCATTAATCACTATATTGATATATCTATCACTATATTGATGTATTAACAGTAGAACAGCACTGCATTAAAGGGCCCATATCTTACCTGTTCTTATCATTGCTGTCTGGGAGTATGCATTGATTTTTACCTTTAAAGTGTCTCAGATATTACTAAAGTGTGTGGTATTACCAGAGGGAGGTTACACAGAAGTGACATAAAAGCCATTATGCAGCTTTGGTGTCTTCTCGTCCTGCATTACTTCAAGAAGTGCAAAGGAGATTTTGTTAGCCTTACCTTAGAACACTTAAATTCAGACAGAACTGAAGCACTTACACAGGTTTAGATTGCAATAACACAAATGTGAGTTGATGACCTGGTGTTGGAGGGACAGAAACTTTCTCTGGTGTTCTATGCCACATGCCTCACTACAGGTCAGGTTTAGGTTAACTGGTGAGTTGCTTAAAGTGCAGATGATAAAAAAAAAACTATGTTCGAAACATCCAAGTTGTGTGGATGGTGACAGAATTATGTAGTGTTTAGAACTATGGCATTTTAACTAAGCTAATATGAGCTTGATTAAACGTCCCATGACATGCTACTTTTGTATGCTTTTATAAAAGGTTTTTGTGGTCCCTAATACTGTATCTGAAGTCTCTTTCTGAAATTCAGCCTTGGTGCAGAATTACAGCCACTTCAAGTCAGTCCCACAATTTCACTAGAATACGTCATTTCTGTGTCTGTAGCTTTAAATGATAATGTGGAGGAGAGAGGCGGAGCAAATTCTCTGGGCAGGTTAAGCAGGCCAGACATGAGAAAGGGGAGGTAAAGGGGAGGAAAGGGGAGTATGACAACATACAGGGAAAATTCCAGATTGGGCCATCTGAGCTGTAGTTCTCTCAGCAGGAAGTGCAATTTTCATGCCATTAGACATTTAACTAGCCTAAAGTGCCATATGACAAAGAAGGGCCAAGGCATATACACTAAAGGGGAAAAGTATTGGGACGCCTGAACATAACATCAACAGGGACTTCTATAACATTGCATGCAAATATATAGACTTCAATATGGAACTGGTCTACACGTTGCAACTACACCAGCTTTTCACAAGCTTTGGGGAATTTGAGCCCATTCGTTCTGTAGCGCAGATATGAGGTCAGGCACTGATGTTGGACGCGAAGGCCTGGCTCACAATCTCCATTCCCATTCATCCCAAAGGTGCTGGTTGACCTAGTTTTTATGGACTTTATAGTTTTTATGCTCTGGGGTACAGTCATGCTGCAATAGAAATGTTTCTTTCCCAAACTGTATCTGCAAAGTTGAAAACATGTACCAAAATGTCTTGGTATGCTGAAGCCCAAACCCTGAAAAACAGGGGTGTCCCAATACTGACCATATATTGTAACTCCACAAGTGATTTCTGACCTGTAAGCTGTGAGGTTGGGCCTCAATACTGGTTTGTCCAGTACATCTAGCAGAAGCTTGATAAGACAAACCATTTCTGAAGAATGTGTCAAGTGTGGTACAGAGCATTTTTCCTCTAAACTAGCTTTAGAGAATACCATTTCCATAAAGGCTGTTTGCATCAGTGAATAATACTTTAACATCTTTAATCTACATAATAAATTAAACTTGTTGGTTTAATAAAATTTGGTTTTCCATGACTGGTCGACTAAATTTGGGGTAAAGCAAAAATCATGTATATCAGAACTATTGTTTTCACAGAGCAAAATGGACAGACTACCTATCACCCACCTATGTTTTTGGAGGTATTTCCCTCCAAACTGTCTTACCACATTGAGACCCCTAGACCAAATATGTTACATTTGTGTCAGAGGAATTGTGATGCAATAAGCCTGTGCCTTATATCTTCCATCAGTAGACCTCTTTATGTGCCTTTGCCAAGGCCACAGAAGCACAGTCCAATGTCTCACTCAGGGGACTGCAAACACTCTCTCCCACCAGCCCACTCCATGCATTGCCACACACAATGGTGCTCTTGTGGCAGAAACCTTGGGACGCACAAAGCATTGTTTCAGCCTCCATCACTGAAAAGGCCTAACTATTCATTAGATCACAGGCCAGAGGGTCTACGTCATGCAGCGTGTATTGTGCAGTGGTGTGATGCGTGCTGGTGGACGGAATGAAGCACCGCATTAAAGAGTAGGAAGAAACGATTTTATTTTGAGCAACATCATGCCCTAACTAGATCTAGACAAGTCCTTATTTAGATACTGGTGCTTATGGAGCAGATAGTGGTATAGCAATATACTCAGTCCAAAATTCAATATCTATTCACACTTTAATATTGCCTAAATGTTGAGCAAAATTGGCTGCATTATCAAAACATTATGCTAGCTGGGAGATGGGAGGAGTGTGATATGAATGTGCTGTAGAGGGTCGTTGCTTAGTGCTGGTTGTTGTCAAACTCTGATGATTAAATACTGCAGTTTTATGAATAGAATGTCATTTTTTAGCTAATAACTAATGGACGGCTTATATGGTGCTAAGCATTTTAAAATATATACACTATATGGTTAAATGTAGCTCCAGCCCCCCGCCTCCCGACCGTGAATGCAGGAATAAGGGGTAGATAATGGTTGGATGGATGGATGGTTAAATGTACTGGGACACACCTCTTAATTACTGAATTTGGGTGGCCAGTGAAGGACAATCTTGATACTTCAGCACACCAAGACATTTTGGACAACGCCGTGCTTCCAACTTTGTGAACACAGTTTCTGGAAGAACCTTTACTATTGCAGCAGGACTGTACCACAATGCACAAACCAAGGAGAGAAGAAAGAGGAATGGAGAGAAGGAGACAAAATGAGGAAACAGGACAGATGATCCACAGTCATCTGTGCTATATAGGTCCAGTCTTCACAATTGTGTTACATCACACATAATTGTGTGACCAATTGTGTGACCTTCTTCTCAGTGTTACATCACACATAAAACGAACACACAGCAAAACTAAGAATTTGATGTATAGTTGGAATCGTGTGACATCCTCTGCAGTGAAGTCACTTTAAAGATCTCTGAGAGACTTTCTGCATAGCATACACTGGTTACAGTTTTCAGGTTACAGACAAGAGGAGATACTTAGCCACAGTATCCAAAAACACACAATACAACTCTTGTATTACTTAACAATTAAACCATGTTTAAACAAAGTGTGCGATTATGCGGTTTTCCCACTGCTAATTAGTGGCATACCAGCTTTGAGGGAGCCTAGAGGCAGACCCTCCACCCAAAGCCCACAAATCTGCATGCGATCAGGAGAAGAGCTTGGAAAGAGACTCTCCAAGCCTATTAGGAAGTGAAGACCTTGGCTGGAGAGCCCTTAGAGGTGGAGAGAGACAATACTTCCATGTTTTAGCCGAAGTGGTCTCCAGTGAAACAATTTCATTTGGTTAGTTTTGTTAAAGTGAATATAAGATAAATTGCAGAACAATTCCTTTAAAATCTTGGACCTGTACAATACTGACAACACGCAAAGTCACTTTCGATAAAGAATTAAGATATAATTAGATCAGACATAGCGGGACTCCAATATGATTTGTGGTTTCTAAGGGCAACAAACACATTCAGCTTCTAAATGCATTGAGGAAATAAGCATGAAGTGACTTTCCAGTGGCCTTATGGGTCTGCAGAGGGCCTCCTGAATGTACAGCAGTTCACAGTAATTGCTTTGTGAGATTCTTTTTCAATGAAGATGCATCAAGGGGCTGCTTCTGCATTATGGAATTCATAAAGATGGCATTCCTCTTGAAAAAGCCATGAGGGCCTACTTCTGTGCTTCATCTGCATGAATACGACACAAGCAATAGCACAAACACCATAAACAAGTGCCATGGATGCCTCAATGGACAATAGTAAAGGAGAACAGCTGGTGTGTAGTAGACGAACAACACAAGAATGTCCGTAGGGGTTCAGCTGTACATGTAGCCGCCCACTTACTGGGAATTCCTTATGTTTTGTTTCGGCGTCTGGGGATATTGGAATAGTATGGATGGGAATGTTTGATTTATTTTGTAATATCTGAATTTTATTGTAACTTTTTTCAGATAATTAAAAAATAAAGTCAGAGATAATAGTACACGTCATGTTGATTTCTCCCTTAAGAGAAATAATCTTCATTTCTATTCATCAGTAGCAGTTTATGAGATTAACTTAAGTCACAGTGAACTAACTGTTATACAATAGAAATGTATTTTCATGAGTATGAAGAGTAATTCTAGAGTTAAATACACAAGAATAGGTTAAGAGTCAATTCTCTTTATACAGTTGATGACAACTGTGCTAATACATCATATTCCCACCAGTGAGGAGATTGAGGTTTTAACAAAATAATGTAGGATGTCTGAGTTTGTGATTTTGTGCTTGATTTTATTTGATTGGTTTTATTGACCATGGAGGCAAAAGACTTCACACTGGTCCAAACATGAGATTTTAGTTTTGCGATGTTTTCGTATTTATACCTGCAAAGTATCCCAAGTGATGCAACTGTCTAAGCATCGGTGTTATCATTGGGGACTGTGAGTCTGATCCACAGCAATGCACAGGCATCCATGGCCAAGCGTCCAAGACAGCCTAACTGTCATTACTCTCTCTGAGAGGATGAGAAGGCCTTCCCTTCCTCATCACACAGTGCTAACCAGCGCAGGTATCTGTTAGCAGACATAACAGAAACGGCAGCCAATGTTCTCCTCCAATAACACTGAGCTGTTCCAATGATGTTACGTTAGTAGCAGATCGAAAAGATGCAGTGCCTCGGAGGAACCATGCGGTAGCCTTCACCCTCCCAGTGTTGGTGGTATTGTGTGGAAGTACACAAGAATTAAAATCTGAATAATAACTACATTACATTTCTGAGAGGTGTCATTGCATGTTTGCTATAAAAGCAGTGTTTGGAGACATTGTTTTATCAGCAAAAAAGTTTGTCTACTTCTTTTTAGCATAGATTCAAACCAGCTCTCTTCTAATTCTCTTCATTCAGTGCCCAGCCTTCTACGTAGGCAAGCACCATGGATGCATCAATGGACAATAGTAAAGGAGAACAGCTGGTGTGTACTAGGTCAACAACACAAGAATGTTCGTAGGGGTTTAGCTGTAGATGTAGCAGCCCACTTACTGGGGATAATGGAACAGTATAGATGGGAATTTTTAAAAAAATGTTTAAATCCCCTTTTCTTAAATCTAAAAAAGGATTTGCTAACAATTACACAGATTGTGTAAAAGTTCACTTTTTTAGAAAGTCAGAGTACATGTGTCATTTATATTATAAATAATCTACATTTCTGTTCATCTGTGCCACAGTTTATGTCACAGTGAATTAACTGTTATACAATATAACTGTATTTTCAGGGTGCAACACATAATTATGCAGACTAATTCTGGAGTTAAATTCTGGAGCATAAGAATAGGGTAGATTCGAACTCACTCTCTTCTAATTCTCTTAATTCAGTGCTCGCCGTTCTCACCCACCAAGGGGGTATAGCCATTAACCAAGCCATTTATGGTTAAGGACGGCTGAACATATAGCCACATTCACAGGTTGCTTAGATTTAATTAAACCACAACAAACAGTGGCACACGTCTTTTTTTTGTAAGAGACCTGAGCTTTAGTGTCTTTAGTGTTTATGCGTCTGCTATGTGTTTTGCTCCACAAGATTGATGTGTTTCTCCATGTTTTTGTTCCTTTACGGCCCAATGTAGCTGTGACACCACAAACTCTCTCTCTCTGACACACAATTTTAAGGCAACTTGACCATCTGCTCTCTCTCCCCATCAATACTTTCCTCCTGATCAACTAATCAAAAACCTGAATACACACACTACACTGGATATTAACAGATGTTTTGATGTTGGAATCATCGGCAAAAAACATCAAATTCCAGTCTTAATTAAAAAAAATACCAATGCTAAAGCTTAAAACAACCAACAGTGCTTCGGACTAATAATTAAACAGCACAAACATGATTTGAACAGCCAACAAGTTTACCACCTTTCAACCACATTCTCACTGGAAATAAACATGCTCATTCATTAATAAACATATCAAAAAGCTACATGGCTGTCCCCAAACATTTGATGCTCACAGTACAGTAACTGCAGTACAGCTGTCCACTGACAGAGAAAAGAGCAATTTCACACGGAAGTTCTTTTTCTATTCCGGTGTCCCATGGTATTTCAGATAACAAGAATAAGCAAACAAAGCAGAGAGATAAAGATGCTTGGGAATAACCCTGTTGAACAAACAGCATTTCAGATGTGAACCCCAGCCTCATGACGGCCGACTGCTTCACAAAGCTCATGTGAGACAAAGGAGCGAAGAATGGGTTGACTTTATGAAAGAGTAAAGCGTTTGAAGAGTACACTCAAGTGAAACAGTGATTTATGCGCAAACACACAGTCAAGCAAGTCGCACTGTCTCCGCGCTGACTTTGCCACTGCCTAGGTACTGCTCAGACATGCACATATGTATTATTAATGCAGGGTCTACTTCAGCAATAGAGAGACAGCATGAGCTGCACTGAAAGCTCTGCACTTAAACTCCCTTTAAACTACACTGTGTTAAACACCTTAACTATAGCATAGTTCCACTTATGCAGATATGTTCTCATTTATACAGGGATCCAAACTCATCAGAAGTGGAAAGACAAAAATAGGAAGAGCTTTTTTTAAATATCATAATTCACATTTGACGTTTTCTTCTAGTCGGGACTAGGCTTAATCCATGTCCACGAAAGCAGGCTTTAGAGTTTAAAAGGATGATATTGAGAACATATTCTCTACTGGGAGGAATCTTTCTGATTCTAGACAAAAAGCACTGCACAAATGAATGCAGCTCTATAACAACAGCGACAAAAGGGATGGCGGCCACATAAGAAGCATTTCATAAGAAGCTATTGATCTCAGCTCCTTTTGTTTAAGCACCATTATCCTAGTTCTTAACCCATAGGGCAGAGAATGAGACAGTGACATACACAAAGCACGTACAGGTATGAAAAAAACTGTTAGCAGTGTGAGATTCTTGCACAAAGGAATGCCACACAGCTAAAACTCCTACCATCTAGCAATCATCGGATATTTCTTGGATGGTTGACTGCATTTGGAGTAAAAGGAATATTGTGAAAACATGCCAAACCATCACTTCTGCAGCTGAAGGCTCAAATGCTATTGTGTAAATACATCTGGTTGATTTTCTTGTTTTCAGCACATTTGGTCATTGCCAGTTCCCACACACCCATTAGACCACCTCCTATCACACGATGCCACCAATACTTGGAATGGGCGAAAGCTGGTATGAGCTTTCTCCAAGACACACCACATCTCTTCCACACACATTAAACATAGGAGTTTGTTTCAGAGATGGAGACTTTTATTTTATTTAGTAGATAAGTAAGCCACCAACATGACCTACTACAGAAACTCACTGAGAAGAGTCTGAGGACGCACTGAGGTGAACTGATCCCATCCTCCACCTAAAGCAGCGGGACAGACGCCCAATATCCAATGTCACATCTAACAGAAGGCTTTTCACATCACAGTCAGGCATCTATATTCTCTCTTGGAACCAAGATGACCTTCATATATTGATTTGTAGCCAGATTACTGGGTCAATATCAAAATGTAGCTACTGCGAGACAAAAAATAATTGGCCCAGAATATCCTCTTCCCTTAAGGGAAGTTTCCTCTGAAGCAAGGATCTCCAACTCCATGCCGATGTCCAGTACAGTATGGTGTACTGAACCAGGCTTAAACACACCTGGTTGTTCTCTTGCCAAGTTTAGTGTGTGTTTGAGGTGGGAAACTACTAGAGGGCTGGACACTGGATCTCTGGGGCTGGAGTTAAAAAAGAAAACAGGAAGACTACAAGATAATGTGATCAAGTTGTAGCTTAAATGAATGGATGATTTTTTTCACCCCATGCATGCTGGGATAGGCTCCAGCACCCCCTCTCCTAGTTTGTTTGTGATAAGAGGCTAAAATAATGAATGAATACACAGCAAAGAAACGACATATGTGCACTTTCCTATGACATCATAAGAGCTTAGTTTGTAATTACAAGAATTATGTCATTGAGGACATGAACAAAGCAGCTGAAGCTTTACATTTAAACCTATAAAGGTCTGAACAGAAGCTGTAACTGCATTTTCCAAACTCCAAGAGAAAAAGAACTGTGCAAGAATATCAAGTCTAGAGTAAATTGAAAGAATAATGGTTAAAATGGACAATATATCCATTTTTATATTGTATAGCCATTTGATACAGTATCGGTATATAGTTATAAACACGTATTATCTGTTATCTTCCATAGCCTTGGGGCACTATTGTAAAACAAAAATAGCAAACTTTAGACATCAAGCATGTTCTACTATAGTCCAGCTGCGTCCAGATTTTTCACGCAAATACTCATAAGATCCACCAACGCCTACAGCCATTCGCTCTTTTCTCCCTGATCCATCAGAGTGAGGCACAGCTGAATCCGAGTGGACATGGAGAGTCAGTGGGGAGGTGTGTTTTGTTGGTGGAAGCTTTCAGGCTGCATTCGTAGTGGAGCTTTCCTTCACACACCCATGGACTACTAATGACCAAGGGTGTTGGGGGTGGAGGGATGGGACAGTCCCTGTTTTCTAATGTGGTCTAAATCCATATATACTGAGGAAACTCGGTGAAAGGGGAGCGGAGGAGTGATCCAAGACCCAGATTAGAGGGTGGCAGTGCCTTTATGCATATTGATACATAAACAATGCAAGTTTAGATTTTGCTGGAAATATGAAGAGAGGTGGTCTGATTCAGACCTTCTATCTATCTTTGGGGTCCCATGTAAGACAGTGGCAGATACCACATGTGACTTTAACTATCCTGAATGGTGAGTGTGTGTGTGTGATGTTTTAGGTATACATATGGTAAGTGGTGGACTATAAGCAACTGTTATGCTCTTTTTGGGCCCCAACCCTGGTTCTGGAGCATGCTTGCATAACATGCTGTCTCAGACTGAATACATTTACAGGAGAAGGCAAACACATTTCTTAATCTACATTCAGTGTTAAAACAAAGTTTAAAAAATGGATGCACTTGTCATCTTGGCAAAACGCTCAAATGGAAAGATATAAACATATAGAAATAATGCACTATGGAAATTAATTGCATTTAAAAGGCAATATTTTCTTTCACCAACTATTTCCACACTCGTCCTGATGATATCTGGCTACAGAATACTCTACAACAGTGCAAGGTAGCACTTATTTTTTACTACAGTCCTGCTTAAAGCCTCCCACACAAAACATTTTTTTTAACGAACACGAGCATTGAATAAATAAACTGATGTTAGTACCACCAGAATTAAGAACTTGTTGTAGACAAACAATATAACATATAACAAAATATCTGTTCGTTTCTGTTGAATATAACCCATTTATAAA
>JBBPDH010199474.1:0-16467 GCA_037974565.1 Clupeocharax schoutedeni
AGATCTGTAACGGAGGTGATGATCTGGAGAAGACTGGAGCTGTTTACGCCGATTTGCTGCAGCAGAACCAGGCGCTTTGGTGAACGAGGCATCAGGCCGCCGGTTAAAGCCAGTCGGGGTTTCAAAATTTTAAACAGAGGACCAAAATTCATTAGCAGTTGCGGATATGAAGGATCACCTCAAAACATTTGTTGAAATGCTGAACATTATACTTCAGAGGACCAGTTAATTGCAGTACACTCTATTGTATTGCGTTTTTATACAATATTCGTTATTTATAAGCACATTATCTTTCTTAAAAACAAAGAGTTTTCTGGAGGTCTGCAATGTGTTAATGTAATTTCAATTCATTTCATTTTGATAGGGAACATAGATTTGACACACGAGTAATTTGAGTTACGATAGAGTTAAGATTAGAATTCATTAAGGCACCGCTGTATTTTATTTTAAACAGTTACTGCTTGTGTATTTCTTCCTGTAGTGTGTTTTTCAGCAGTTTGAGCATTATTTTCCTGGAGCAACTTGGGGTTAAAGGTCAGGACCAGGAACCCAGTGGTGGTCCTGGAGGTAGGATCTGAACCCATGACCTCTTGGTCTAGAGGGAAGTATCCTACCCACTAGGACACTACTACATGCTGGGCTCTCCTGAACAGCTTCATTTAAAACTAGCTCATATTAAAGCTTTGAGGTTCAATATGAGTTGATGTTGGTATCAGACAGCACTCAAGGTTTCAGGATCGTAGCAGGTGTTGGGTTCACGTTTTTGCATCCGCTAAAATTGCAATTGGCTGAGGGCTGGCTCTCAATTCGACCTCTTACCTCTGAGTTTTGTTCTTCTATGTCTACAGACCAGGGGCCATATTACAGAAACGGCCTCTCTTCAGTATAATGTTAAGATGACTTAAATTAAGACTAATTAAGAGGATTTTGTTCAGTTTGGTTTTACAGAAGCAGATCAAACTGGGTTTAGGAATCCGGTCTTATCTCGAGTTAGGAATCCTAAATAAGCGATCTAACATCGATGATCCACTTTTATGTTCGTTACCTAGTAACTAACGCAACATGTGCTCTGGCGAAATGTCACAGTTACCTGCTGCCACTATAACTTTACGAGGCTCCAGTCCGTAACACTGTATCACCTCTTCATTACTGTTTTCAGAATATGGAGATTAAACAACGTCCTGCACTGAACTTTACACCAGACCAACTGGACAATGTGGACAAAAGTACTGGGACAGAGCAAACTATGTTATAAAACAAAATTATAGGGACACACATGCTCTCTCACACACTTAAACACACACACACACACACACACACACACACACACACACAAACTCACACACACTTCACTTTGAAAATCACCTTCAAAAACGAAGCTCATTTGTTATTTGTACCTCAGCCAGGAGGGAGAGAGCCGCGCCAACGGCCCAAATTACCCGCAGTCTAAATAATCAGCTGGCGACAGTTCGGGCAGCGGAAGGGTTTCCTAAAGTTCGGAGTTTATTTAAGATTTTTTGAGGTTAGGCTGCTTCTGTGATACACTTTCCTTAATTTAAGTTAGGAGAGGAAAACTGACTCGGGAACGATTGTTCTGTAGCAGCTTTTATCTTAAATAAGATCCTAAACTGCCATTACCCGACCGTTTAGAAAGGCCCCAGATGTTCAGAATGCAACACATGATTTCATGCCTTCATAATGTAAAGGTCAGGCAACTTGTGCTCATCCATCCTTTCCTCCCTTTTTGCTCTCTGTATTACACGCCTTTCTCCTTTCTGTTGTTCTGGACAGTCTCTGTGTTGCTGCTCGTCAAGGCATGGTCAGTTTCCAAGGACCCCAAATATGAAGAGCGAAAAACCTGCGGAATCTAAACCAGATGTCCACTTCTGATGCCACCATGTGATATAGAATTGTGTGTGTGTGCTTATAGTGTATTTTTGATATATGGAGCAGCTCACCTGGCCAGCTGGGACAGAAAGCCCACCTGTGGGACAGAAAGCCCACTCTGACCATTAAAGTTTGTGTTTAATGGTCAGAGTCCCATACAGAACCCTTAGATAAACTGTGCTGTGACCCGTTTCCTTGTGTTGGACTCGTTTAGTGTATCTCGACCTGCCACAGCTTCTTTGGAACGTGTTCTCTGGTTCAGATTTCTCACTGATGTAATCGATGGACCATTGTGGGACTGTCATGACCAATCACATCACACACCGGTGATTGAAATGGAAGGGAAATCCTTGGCCAGAATAGTTCACTAGAGAGTTCTGCATGGTCTCTAGGCAGAAAGTCCTACTCAACATTAACTAGAGTTACTTCTTTCTTTTCTTTTTTTGGTCTAAACTTTTTCAAAAACAAAAAAGAAGAAACTGTGGGCAATTCCATTCAGTTTTTAAAAAATGTCCCATTGCCTGCTTGGCTGATTCAGGTTAAAGCAAAAACTGACCTCTGAAGATAAAAACAAACTTTTTTTGACCTGCAGCAGAAATGCAGGGAACTGTTTGCTATTGTATGCCGAGTAAAAACAGGGCGGTTGATTGACACTGGCACTGTGTATTTCTCTGACTGACCTCCATGGCTTAAAGCAACAGTTAGTCATTGTGTTGTTCCTTTCCCATGTTTCCATGTTGCAGGATCTTCTTTCTACATGAGCTGCTCGGCCCTTGTGACCAGAACACACTAAGGTGCCAGAAAGGAACTGCTCTTTGGAGCAGCGCCACTAAAACAATCTTTTAATCGAGGGTTATTTAAAACAATTTAAAGTTCTGAGGGATGAGATAGACCTGAGTGTGAAGGAACTTGTGTACGTTTAATGAATGTCCACACAGTGTGAATTTCTATCAATATTTTAAGAAGTAAGAAATGAGAATAAATAAGAAATATTACTGATCTCTATTGTCAGGATTCTTGAATGCTTGCCTGCCAGTCTCTGAAATGAAATTAAGTTTGTAAATCACACAGCAAAAACTAGTATTTTATTTAAAGCTTACACAAAATTACTTAAGCCAGTTTCATGGACTGTTTCATTTTATTTACACTGTAAGCCAAGAATAGTTACGAATTCACGGTGTGTGTCTTTACAAATCAGTGTGTAGAAACCAAATCATTTTGATGTCGGCGCTAATTTAAACACAGTTATTTGCAGCTTGTAACAGCTGTGCAAATAACACCCTTTTAAGCTGGCTTTCTACACAACGTGGACAAAAGTATTGGGATGCCCCTGTTTTTCAGGGTTTGAGCTACACCCCTTACTTCCAGTGAAGTCAATCTAAACGCTCCAGCATAATGAACTGGAGATTGTGAGCCAGACCTTCTCGTCCAAAAACAAGTGCCTGACCTTATAAATGCTCTACAGAACGAATGGAGAGTCTTTCAAGAAGAGTGGAAGCTGTTATAGCTGCAAAGGGTGAATTGGCTCCATCTTAAAGTCTATGGATTTTAATGCAATAACATTAAAGTCCCTGTTGGAGTACTGGTCAGGCATCCCAATTCTTCTAGTGTAAATTTAAGGGTCAGATTTAGGATCAGGGTCTATCCACAAATAGTGTTAACAAAAACTGTTCCAGGGTCAGAAATGGCATCTACCTGCTTGACTTTCTTCATTCTCTGAGTGTGATCAGCCCCTCAGGGGACCACTGTCTCTTCACAGTTAACCAGAGGAATCGCAATAAGAAGCAGATGTCGCTTGACCTCCAGCCTTTCATCCTGTAAAGCTTTTCTTATCTACGCGCAAAAATTCGATGTTGTAACCGTCTTACTAGATTTCTTTTGTAAAAGTGCCATATCTTTTAAATAAATGGCTGAAATCTCTTCCAGCTGGACGCAACCCTCGAGAGTCTCAGCCAGTTCACGAGCGGAGACCAGATGTAATGAGCAGTGAAGGCTGATGTTGTTCATTTCTTGACGTCGCACCGCAGAATATTTGACATACATATTCGTGGTTTATTTATGCAGACTGAGGATAATGTTATAATTCCTTTGGAAATTTTTCAGAGATCTTTCTTTCCTGCAGAATATCCTGAATAGAATCTTCTGATTGATGGCAGGGATGTATTAAAACATTATTAACCCTCTGGTCCTCCTGTGGGACATTTTTGTCCACTTCACTCTCTTTTTTTTTTGTCCATTTTATCTGTGTTAATGCAAACGGAATGAAAGTTCTCAATGGTCTGGAGTTTCTTCAGATCTTTTCATTTTAAATTCAACTCATTTAAATATCAATAATATGCTCCATAATATCAATAATATACTCCATAATATCAATAATATCCTCCAGTTGTAACACTCGACTTCCTCGTGGCCACTTTTGGCCAATTAAAACCCATGAAAACTAGATTTTTAATTCCTTGTTATTTACAGTTAAATCATACACTTTAGGTTGAAATACTTTCATTCTAAACTCAACACTTGAGAAATTGAGTTTTTAGTGGTTTCTACCAGATTATGTAATTTATGCATTTTTGGCCCCAGTAACATTGAGAATATAAAAAATTGTCATTTTTGAGGTTGTTTACTAACAAGTGCTTTGTACATACAAACTAGAATTTGAAGGATTAAAAAAACAAAAGAATAAATATTTGATACTCATGATGAGAATTTATGTTAGTTAAAAACTTTATGTAGTAAAAATAGCAAAAAAGTATATAACAAAATTATATATTATGGCCATTATATATTATTATTATTTTAAATATTATATAAAATTGCTTGCTTGGCTAAAAATCAATAAATTACATACTCTTTAAGAAAACACTAAAAACTCAATTTCTCAAGTGCTGAGTTTAGAATGAAAACCTTTGAACCTAAACTGCATGATTAAATTGTGAATTAGTTTTCATGGGTTTTAATTGGCCAAAAGTGGCCATGAAGAAGCCGAATGGAGAGTAAAACCGAGGAGGACAGGGGGTTAAAATATCCTGTGACCCTCCTGTGTTTGGACATGTTGAATAAAAATGATTTTTTGTTTGAGGTAGGATCTAATGCTCATGTTTAATGTTTGCGGAGTGTGTTGCCAGGTCTCTGGTTATTTGAATTGTGACTCCAGTTAAAAACAAGGTGTGTTTCAGGCTGCGCTACGTTTTGAATGAGACAGCCAATCAGAACGAATGTCATTCTGAGCATCAAGTCTGTTTTATTATATCGGCTTGTTAAAATGAATTATGAACATTTTTGGTACATAAAATCTCAAATGTAAGTGGGCCACAAAGTAAAAAATGACAAGAAAACTGAATAATTTTGATGTCGGCGTGAGTTTAAACACAATTATTTGCAGCTTGTAACAGCTGTGCAAATAACACCCATTTAAGCTGGCTTTCTACACAACGTGGACAAAAGTATTGGGATGCCCCTGTTTTTCAGGGTTTGAGCTACACCCCTTACTTCCAGTGAAGTCAATCTAAACGCTCCAGCATAATGAACTGGAGATTGTGAGCCAGACCTTCTCGTCCAAAAACAAGTGCCTGACCTTATAAATGCTCTACAGAACGAATGGAGAGTCTTTCAAGAAGAGTGGAAGCTGTTATAGCTGCTAAGGGTGAATTGACTCCATCTTAAAGTCTATGGATTTTAATGCAATAACATTAAAGTCCCTGTTGGAATACCGGTCAGGCTTTCCAATTCTTCTAGTGTAAATTTAAGGGTCAGATTTAGGATCAGGGTCTATCCACAAGTAAGTGGGCCACAAAGTAAAAAATGACAAGAAAAAACAAGTATGTGGAGTCTTTAAGGGTTGGAAAGTAGGTTTACTGGTTAAGAAAATTTACAAAGACCATTAACATGTCCTAAAAACAAAAATGACTGGTACTTGGCATAAATAAAGACTCATTTGATCCAGCTTCCCAATCTGAAGATGCTGTGTTTCGAGATTAAGCACCCAATGCTGGCAGGAAATGTTTGATATGATATGAATTATCCAAAATTTGCTTCTGGCAACTTCGTAGCTTAAACTGTTTAATGGCCCAGGTAATGTCTTCTGACACTGGTCATCGCCTGTATTTGTCCCTGTTTCTTTTCTTTCTTTTTTCAGCCTCGTTGATTTGCGATAAGGCTGATACTTTATATGTAACGAGTTCTCTGGCAGTGACACAGAATGGCAACAATCGCTATTGTTCGTTTCAGGACGTGGTTGTAGTTGTTGATGTCATTTGTGCTGTTTTGTTAGAATGACATCATTTGTGTTCCATATCTGTAAAAGATCGTTTTAAGATCTCGGATGTTATCTCATGAGAACTTGATAATGAAAAGCAGCAAAACGTTGAAATGGACACAAAACAAACCAAGCAAACATCTCCCAATCTGCCTTGATGCTGCATCAAATGCTGATGGGCTTGCGTAATGTTGTCATGCTCTCATCACATGCTGCGCCACAAATGCCAAACTTGTTTTCTAGCTTGTTTTCCTAATTTTTGTATTAATAAAACTTTCCGGCGTAGATTTCCCTTTCCTTTCTTGTCTTTCTCAGTCCTTTTGTCGGCCCTTGTTTTGTTCACGCATGTGTGGAGCTCCTCCTAGATAGTGCAGTGCAAAGGAAGTGCCCGCCTATCCTGATTCACACTCCTTTTGCTTTTATATTGTTGCCAGACGGGAAAATTGACCTTTTCGTCCCACCCCCAATAACCCTAAGGCCGATCCAAGTGTTTCTAAACAAATACCCCAGGATATGTACAGCTGCGGTGCTCCATGCTTGATGTTAGTACGGCCTAAGCGTCCGGTTTCCCATGGCGCTCAGAGAGTGTTCCTATGGGTGGAGGCTGGCTCTTGTGCTGGGGCCCAAGAAAGTCTTTTAATAGAGTACTGAGTAGACAAAGCACCCTAGATAAAACAATAGCAGTGCAGTTAAGACTGACAGGCTTCAGTATTTCAGTATATATCTAAGGGTCATTGTCAATTCCAAATTTCCAGAATTAGATTCATATGAAATATTGATGTGGACAAATATTCAACATTTTATCCCCTTCACTGAGAAACACACCACAGGGGGAAAACGGTCTAAAACAGTAGATATCGCAATACGTTTTCACCAGTTACTGGTTCTGCTGATTATTCTTCTGAGAAAAATACAGACAAAACTAAACAAATATTCAGTTCTATTCAATTTTATTTATATAGTATATTTTACAACCAGGTTGTCACAAAGCAGCTTTACAGAGTCCAGGTCCAAGTCTCTAGTGAGCCAGAGGCGAGGAAACACTCCCTCAGCTGGAGGAAGGAACCTCGCGAGACTCAGAAGGGGAATTCGTCCTCCTCAAGTCGATCCAGAGAGGAACAAGAATAGCGAATAAATACAAGGCCTCAGTGAACGAGGTTATAGGGAGATAGGCCCTCTATGGCTAAAAGGGTTGGTTTGACTGGGTGTCCAGAGGGTGAATACTGCTGGAAGAGGAACTGAGAGTCTAGTCCTTGTATGCTGTTGAGTTGAGCTTTTATTTATCGAGTGAACTGTCAGTTCTTGAACTTGATGTCCTGGAAACAGAAAAAATGCGACAGATCATGCGAGGTGTTGCTGGTATGCAGTGGTTAATACCTACCAAAAGGGATTCAAGGTAGGACAGCTGTTCAGTTGGGGACAGGGTCACTGGGGAGTGAAGTTTGGCCCCTCTGGTCTGATGCATCAGAAGGTGTATATGCTAGCTATGTTGAAAGAACAAACCATGCATTGCTGCAAGCTGTGTAGCTGCAGACCAGTCAGTGTGCCCATGCTGACCCCTGTCCACCACTGAAAATCCCTACAATGAGCAACAGAAAACGTGGTTATAGACGGGGGCCAGTGTGGGTCAGGGCCCCTGTAGAATTGCTCCTGGCCCCTGTTGTGGCCCCTGCACTGAACAGCTAATAATTTAAATATTAATTGCTTATTGCAACATGTACTGCTCAAAGAACGGAACGGATTGCAGATGGATTGCTTAAAGTGCAACACACCTGTGCTATTATCTAGAACCTGGAGTTTTTCCACCTTGAAACCGGTGAAGACCTTCCTCCGGTCCACCATTAGTGAGGAGCCTCAGCACTGAATCCAATAGGTCCAAGGCTTTGAACCATTGATGCATTTGTAGACCATTTTCAAGGAGTCACAATCGCAGAACCTTGTTGTTGTAGTTTTTCAGCTGAGTGCAAATACTTTCGGGGATTTTGAGACTCACTGTGTGTGAATTTCTTTTTTCTTTCTATTTTTCTTCCTCACTGCAGGGAGATGATGATGGTGGGGTTTAAAAAGATGGTGTGATTTCAGGCTCTGAAAAAGAACTGTAATGAAAATAAATGAAAAGCTAAATATAAAATGAAATATTGACCTGTTTTGCTGTTATATGCTCCCCCCTAAAAGCACACTGGCCCCACCTAGGTCCCCCTGGTCATTTTGGTCTAGAACCACCAATGGAGCAGTGGAGGAATGTGCCTGGTCTGATGTATGTGTGTCTCACTTACTTTGGGAAGAGATGGCACCATGATGCACTGAGGGAAGAAGTCAGGCCATCAGAGGCCATGCGATGCTCTGCACCACAGCTTCCCAACCTTTTTTCCTCGAAGCCCCCTGTGTCCAAGACAAGCCAGTCCCCCCAACCCCAACTCCTACCTGCATAGATGGTTGTAGGTTTTTGTCCTTATACCCTTATACACACACATACGCTTACGTTTCTCAGATATTGGGATTTTATTAATTTAATGTGTATGAATATAATTTTGGTAACCTTAGTGCAGACAAAATTGTGACCCCAGGTTGGGAACCACTGCTCTGGACAATATTCTGCCGGGAAACACTGGGTATTAGCATTCATCTTAATATTACTTTGACACATACACAACACTGAACATTGTTGCAGCCCAAGTGCCTTCCTGGCAACAGTACTCCCTGATGGCAGTGACCTCTCTCTGCAGGGTAATGTGTGTTGCTACACTGCTGAAAGGGTTCAGAAGGGTTTGGAACATGACAAAGAGTTTAAAGTGCTGACTTGGATTCCAGATTCCCTCAAATGTCAATTCATTGGGGTGTGCTGGACAAACTAAGCTGATCTTATTGCACTTAAAGGACTAACACCTTGGAGCCAGATAACAGATATTTTTAATGCTGTGGAGAATCAGTCTGATTTTGCTGGATCATCGTTAATAAATTCTACATTTGTAGACATCCTGCTGGGGGGCCTAGCCAAGCAAATGCATAGTGGATACAAGAGGATACTTGATACTCAGACATTCAGAAAAAATATCACTTCCTGCCCTGAACCTGACAGTCCAAACTGGATCAGTGTTGTGCAACCATGGCCAGAGTTCTGCTGAACTTTCTATTATAGCACAAGCATCTTGAATTTATAACAGACACATATCCATGTATGAGGGTCTGCACAATAACGTTCTCTCTTAAGATGTCATAAACTATTATGTTGACATTCATATTAAGATACTTTATCCACATCTGTTAGCTTTCAGCATTTTTGTTGTAAGTGATGTGTCCAACTTGCTTCCTGGTGCAGCACAAAGTGCTAACATGGAAGACAATGGACAGCAGTCTCCAAGACTGAATTCTGATTAAGCCAGTGGTCTGTTCTAAATGTGGAATGGTTAGATGAAATGTAATCCCTAACTTCCTTATACATATGCAGATTATTCAACTTTAGACCAAGAAGCTGCATACTGAGGTTAATATGGAAACCTGGAATGTCTGTCCACAACACAGTCCAGGAATCACTCCAGAGTGTAAAGGACACATTACAGGTTATCTGAAGCAGTGGTTGTCAACCCTGGAGCTGGTCTTGGAGTACAGTAACCCCTCGCTTTTCATGGGGGTTACATTCCAAGAGTACCCGCATATAGTGCAAAACCATGTTGTGTTTTGGTTAAAAAATGCCTAAAAAGTCTATTTTTATAGTGTAAACCTTGAATATGTGCACAAATCTGCTCCCAGAAACTAAGTTTAATGCATTATCCTTAAAGAAAATCTAAAGGTAAATAAATAATCAGAATCAGAAAACTTTATTGCTTTAGCATTAGCAGTTAGCATTAACAGCTAAACATGCCATAAAATGCATATTTTTATAATGTAAACCCTAAACCTAAATCCACGTTAGACTGATCTGCATAAAACTGAGAGATTACTGTAACACCATGCTGACCCACTCAAACACACTCATGATCTCAAGAGGGATAATCAGTGAACCCCATTCTGCAGGACAGAGTGCTTTTAGGTCCAAGAAGTACCAAAGGGTGAAAAAGTGTCACCCCAACTCTGTAAATGTGGGCATTTTAGAGCACTAGTCACCAACGTGGTGCCCGCGGGAATCAGTGTGCCCCCAAGACCACAGGAGTCCACTGCGAGCAGCATCTAACATTTAATTTGATCCTGTTGCTGTTCTTCTTTAATCACATTTGCATTTTTCATAGATTTGTAAATGACAATATCTAAAAAAATACATGAAGTTTAGAGAAGTTTAGGTAAACTCTAGTGTATCAAACTGGGAACGCTTCGTATGGCTCAGTGAAGTAAACAGGTTAGTGACCCCTGATATCCTCCTGAGAAACAATGAAAAAAAGTGTCATATTTCTTTTTTTGTCCCTAAAACACCTTATAATTTAAATATCTTTTAATATATTTTTTATTTTAGTTTCCCAGCATGTCCGCTGTAGAAGACAGCAGGGCGATTTTCATGTGAAAGTAGTACTGAATTTAGAAAATAAAGAACATGATAATAACCAAAGAACACTTTCAATTTGATCAAAACTATACAATTCTGTATCTCTTCTGCTGTACTAGAACATCCTCTGGATACATGGGGCAGCTGGTAGCCTAGCGGTTAGAGCATTTGCCCTGCGATCAGAAAGTCCGAGTTCGATTCCCAAGACCGCTAGGCACCTCTGAGACCCTGAGCACGGTACCGTCCCACACACTGCTCCCCGGGCGCCGTGTTCCTGCTGCCCCCTGCTTCACTTGGTGAATGGGTTAAATGCAGAGGAAGTATTTCGTGCTGTTCACGCTGTGGTGTGTTCACGTATGACCGGATTGTCACTTTCACTTTAGTCGAGCTGTGATAGTCCTGGTATTCTTTTTGGTTCTGCAGAGGACTATCTTGCATTTGGTGCTCCTCATGTATGTCTTGCTATTGCAGTCCTTGTTCCCAGCTTGCAAATACTTAAGGAAGATACAGGTCATAAATTAATGGGACGGTTTCAGGAGGATATGTGACAATTGCATTCTAGTGTTAATGTTAAAATAAAGAAACAAAATGTGAAAACCAAAGTGAAGTAGATTAAATTTAATTATTCGCTAAACTATTACTTTAATCTGAAGAGCCGCATGGAGCTGCCTGTTTATTGACTTGTTTATAACCCTGATTTGTTTTGTCTTGCAAAATACAGCCGTGGTAGTGAAAGGATTTGTTGTGCCAGATGTTTATGTCTGTTTGTGTTTTCGGTACCCAGGTTCTCACACTGAACTGTGGTTTATTTTGAGACCCGCCAAGAGATAGCAGCAAACTTTCCTCCAGCACAAGGGATATTGACCTCAGCATAATGGATCATTTGTTTGCAAGGAAGAAGCCCAGCTTGACCAGGTTCATTCCTGCAGGCTGCAAACTTGTGGGATTGTGAACTGAACGAGACAATGGGAGCTTAAACCATATGATGAGTTCAGATTTTTAGGTTTAACGCAATCCTCAGTGCAGATGAGGTACATGGGAATTGTTCACCATGCCAACATCCATCACAGTCTCCTGTCCTTATGTGGTACGTCTAAAATGGTCTGAGAAGGATCTATGCCAATAAAACAATCACAAACACATGTTCTCTTGCTCTACTATAGGATGACTGGCTATCTGGGAGTATATTGCTTTTTAGTGCATGCGAATTTGTTTGCCAGCAACAAGGCGTTTGTGCTCAGAAATGTAGACCTGAAAAACAAAAGGGTTTATATATAAATAAAATAACTTTAAAAAGTATCAGTTTCTACATACCCTTACTTTAATATCCATATACAGTAATCTCCCCACCTTTTGCGGGGGTTACATTCCAAGAGCACCTGTTTATACTGAAAAACCGAGTTGTGTTTTGGTTAAAAAATGCGTAAAAATGCCTAATTTTATAGTGTAAACCCTAAATATTCCCAACAAATCTGCTGCCAGACTTTAAATTTTATTTTAAACTCAGTTCAATGCAGTACCCTTAAAGAAAATGCAAAAGTAAATAAATAATCAGAATCAGAAAACTTTATTGCTTAAAATACCTTAGCATTAGCATCGTGCAAACACAAAAGAAAGGTTGAAATAACTCTCTACCCACATGTTTCGACAGAGCACAGCTCATATTACTAAATAAACTGGGATAACTGTTGAAAAGGGGGGGGGGGGTTTAAACACTACAATACAAGGACAAGACATGGAGCAGTAATGCCGCAGCAGCTTCTTCTTTTTATGTCGGTCGAGAACTTTTCAGTGTATTACTGCCACCGCTGGACTGGTGGAGGTAATACAGTTCAGTTCTCCATGTAAAACTGAGGGAAATGATGAGCAACTGTTCTGTTTTTCAGCATCAGAGGATGGACTGGTTAAACAGGAAAAGGTCGATAAAGGAGATTTTGATCTCGTCAGATATGATATGGTGTGATATACAGGTGAGTGAGAGGAGCAGGGGAATTATGAATACATGCTTATATACAGAATGTCTTTTCAAAACAGGCAAGGAAATTCACAGACTGTATAACACACGTCTGAGGTCACAGTGTAATTCCCACATACGTCCCACGTCCCAAGTATTTATTAGAACCATGTGACTGCTGGCAGTGTCCCATTACGTTTCAGTGTCAATTATATGCTTCATCCCACATGCATGCGTTTCTCTCTGACGATTTCTTCCAAGGGTTAGATAGAGTTCAGGCGTTTAACAGCATCGTGCTTAATTCAGCCGAAAACTCTTGAAGCGTCCGAGGCTTTCCAGCACGTAACGAGTCCACGCAAACGTCCCATGCGGTTTATAGTTGTGGTCCAACATGAGTTCACCACAGCAAAGGATTTCCTGAAAAATACTGAATATTATTTTTAACTGAAACTGCTTTGCAGAGGAGAAAAGAACTGAAAAGAAGGAACAACTGGGCAGCTGACCCTGAACAAAATACCTGGATGTTGCATTGTTTTGAGAAAGAACAGTAGCCGTAGATTGGCAGGGGTCTGAACTCTTGATCTGAACCATAATGGTTTCTGTCTGAGCAGAAATGATTACGCTGATCTCAGCTCTTGGCTGCTGATTGCAATATTGTTCGCTGTGCCAGGCCGGACAGGGGGGCTACTAACCCTTATAAATCTTCAAACACAGCTACATGCCCACTGACTGCTGCAAGGGAAGGAAGCAACCAATCTGTTGCAGAAAGACGAGTTTTGTACAGAAACCAGTCAAAGGGATAAAAAGTACATTTAGTCATCAACTTAAAACCCCAGAGTCGTTGCGTCCTAAGGCGTAGTTTCCAGTGCACTTTGTAGTTTGCAAATGAGATATTTTTAAAAATGTATTCCCTATACATTTAAGGAGGACCAAACCTTTCTCTTAACATACAAGTGAAAAAAACGTTTGGGAAGAACATTAACTCACCACTAATCACAAATAATAGCAGGCAACACATGCACAAATTGAACACACCTGTTCAGCTCTAACCCTAAATGGAGCTCAGACTGCAGCACTTACACAGCAGGTGGTTGACGTTTCTCTGTTTGCTGGATTGCCATTCCATCCCGTGTCCTGTGAACGTTCTTGGCGGTGGAAAGTTGGACTTTGTAAACAAGCAAATAACCCCCACAGATTTTAAATCTTCACATCGGTGAGGAGATCGATCCTTGGAGGTCGTATTGCGTCTGATGCATTATTATAAACTTCGCATGGACGCGCTCCAGACAGCTGTTTGGTGTTTTTCAAGTGAACTTGTCCTTCATTCCTGGGCTCTCTTTCTCAATACCTGCATGAGCATCAGCTCCAGTCGTTTTTCCCATGCTGTGCAACTACTGACCTGCAACATTAGCAGTGAGGGAGAAAATCCTGTTGGTTTTTCATAATTGTTGTACCGACACAATGAGAATAAAGCATCTATCCATCAACAAATGTTTCATGCAAATGGGCCAGGTATATCCTCCTGAGAGCTGAAGAAAAAAGTGTCTTACAGTTTCTTTTTTTGTGTTAGTTATTTGGGCCTAAAATTCCTTTGAATACATGTTTTATTTAAATTTTAATGAAATCCATGTGAAAATAGAACTGAATTTAAAAAATAAAGTGATATTAACCCAAGAAAACAAGATCAAAACAATTAAATTCTGTATCTCTTTTGCATCTTGAAAGGACAACAACCTGTATTTTAGTTGAATTATAACTAAATGAGTGAATTATAAGTCCTAGAACATCCTCTGGATAGTTTAGCTGTGATAGTCCTGGTTTTCTTTTTGGTTCTGCTGAGGAACAGCTTGCGTTTGCTGCTCCTCATGTATGCCTTGCATTGCAGTCCTTGTTCCCAGCATGCAAACCCTCACAGGACCATCACTGGAAAGCCCAGGGTCTCCTCTACAGAAGGAGATCTCCAGATACTTAAGGAAGATACAGGGCGTTAAAATGTCCACTATAAAGGACAGAAATGAATGGGCCAGAATATGCAGGCATGATGGAGGAAAAGGAGCATGTAGGCGACTGTGGAAATCAAATCTTTTCTCACTCTGTGCTAAAGATCAAGGCGAGAGGGCAGTAAGAGCACGTTCCTCATGTAAAACACGTAGACAGGGCGTCAGAGAACGGCTTTACGACCAGAGTGTAAATAAGGTGTGCCAGGTTAATTACCTCAAATGTCCAATATCTCGGAGTGACAACACCGGCCTTAGATTCTGATGAAAAAGGTCCTAAACAGCTGGATTAAAACCACACAGGGCAGAAGGAGAAACACTGGATTAACAGTAAGTACGTAATATATGAATGATTTTAATGTAAGTTTTTTAAACTTGCTATTATTCACTCATAAGTGAACTTCTGTCCTCAGGAGCTGCGAAATATCGAAGTTATTTAAGCTCTGAACGTATGTAACCACATTAGAGGTGACTGCAATCAACAAAACAAGTTGCATTTGAAGAATCAATAGAAATTTGAAGAAAAATGCATTTGAGCTGTGCTTTTTTAAAATTTACTTTACATTTAGAATTACAAGTTTATGATGTACACGAAGATACTGAGAGGTTTTATTTGTAGAATCATTACTGACTAGGTTTCGTTAGGTGGTAGGAATGAGGGGTCACAGGAAAACTAACATATTAACCATTTTATGTAAAAGATGAAGCTTTAAGAGACATTCTTTGAATGTTGGGTTTCTATCACCCTCTAGAACCTCCTTTAAAGTGTCCCGACCTTTTGTTAATTCTGTGGAATTTCTCTTCAGCATCTCTGGTCTTAGCAGTGCTTATGAATTTGATAAATGTGGAATCTGTGCATTCTCTCCAATATAACCCTGGTATTATCACCAACAGACTCATTGCTGTGGTGTATTGATGTTTCAGAGGTCAAAATGTCACCGGACGTGGAGGTAACCTACATCCATTCCCGTGGTCATGCCTGCCACGTGGAGAAATAGAGATAAACCCTAACGCCTGTCTTGCCCAAGGCGTCATCTATCTATATTTAGTCGTCAGGCTATTTCAAGACGATTTCTGTGGACTTCACACCCGCACTCGGGCCCAGAGACAGGCCGCCTTTGTTGGAAACAGCCCCTTCTCATTTTAAAGCTATTTAGGAGTCATGTGCTGCTATTGGGTGCTGTTTTCTTTATCTAAATTGTTGCAAATCCCATCCCAGGTGCAGCCAGATTTTCTCAAAAAGGATACGTTTTTATATATTACCCTTTAGTCTCAGGGGTGATGTCTTTTGGCCATGAAATGGAATGTTATAGAATTCAGTTCTCTGGCAAAATACTCTTGAACTATTGGGTTAATGTCAGAGAATAAGATCTAAAACAAGCACAGTAGCCCATGATCGCTGAATGTTCCTTGCCTCTGTTGTGAAGGGATATATATATATATATATATATATATGTGTGTGTGTGTATATATATATATATATATCGCTTTTCGCGGTGGTTACATTCCAAGAGCACCCGTGTAGTGAAAAAACGTTTTGTGTTTTGGTAAAAAAAAATGCTTAAAAATGTATTTTTATAGTGTATACCCTTAATCTGCCCCCAAATCCGCTCCCAGAACACTTTAATGTAATTTTTTTAATGTCTTAAAAAGAATCTGTAAATGCTGATCCATGTAAAACTGAGGGGTAACTGTATATACAGTGCTGGATTTGAGGGGTGTATTGTCAGTTAGAGAAACTGAAATGCTGGATTTGTGGAGTGTATTGTCCGTTAGAGAGACTGAAGTGCTAGATTTGAGGAGTGTATTGTCCGTTAGAGAGACTGAAGTGCTGGATTTGAGGAGTGTATTGTCAGTTAGAAAGACTGAAATGCTGGATTTGAGGAGTGTATTGTCA